>CAUYQV010191574.1:0-30241 GCA_963574575.1 Galagoides demidoff | reverse complement strand
TCAAGCTATCCCCCTGGGTAGAGTGCCATGGCATCACAGCTCATAGCAACCTCCAACTCCTGGGCTCAAGCGAGTCTCCTGCCTCTGCCTCCCAAGTAGCTGGGACCATAGGCGCCCGCCACAATGCCCGGCCATTTTTTGATTGCAGCCATCATTGTTGTTTGGCGGGCCCGGGCTGGGGATTCGAACCCCACCTTAGGTGTATGTGGCTGGCGCCTTAGCCGATTGAGCCACAGGCGCCGAGCCAACATCCAGTTTTTGATGGAGGTGCTACCGACCAAGGACTCTGTGGAAGTCTCAGGAGCTGCTCTGGAGGATTGAGCTGTGGAGGCCAGTAGTCAGCAGTGGGCGGAGGTCCCATGTGGGACCAGTGGTCAGCAGCTCTCAGCCCTACTTGAAGCACCCAGGTGTGCCCACAAGGACCCAGAATGTCCCACATTGAGGGGTTCAGTCAGCTCTGGGAGACATTTGGGGAGTCTGGTCCTCATCTGCCCCTTGCTGGCCAGTGAGATGCGCCCTGCTGGTGAAAGTACACTTGTCTCTGCTGGAGGAGGTAGTTTCTGAGATCAGGAGGGTTTCATAAGTGGCAGGAGGCCTGGGGTCAATGAGCTCTTCTGGGGTAGACCTGGCCATCCATGACCACTGTGGCCACATGCAACCAGTGCTGACTCACATGGCCAGAAATTTAAGGCCACATAAAATGCTCGATTGTGGAAACATGGGATTAGGGCCCTGAGATTTAGGATGGGTAGCTGGGATGGGACAGTCTGTTCAGTGACACAGTCCCCTTGTGCTGTTGTGCCTGTGTGCCCAGCAGATGGGCAAGGCTTGTGAGGAACAGAGGTGAGGTCCCACCTAGGCTTCTGGAAGGCTCTGTCCTGGGTCTTGACCACCAAACTGGCTGGGTTAGACCAGCTGAAGTGCTGGCCCTGAGCTCAAGGACTTCCTGGGGCTTGAGGAGGGCCAAGGGACATCTGCCATGCAACTAGGGGACCCACCTGGCTCTCTGCTTTAGGTGTGGGCCTCATTCTCCTGAGCGGGCCTTGGTTCAGGGCTCTGTCCAGTCAGTCTGGAGCATCTTGAAAGTTTTTTTTTTTTTTTTAGCCAGGGCTGGGTTTGAACCCACTACCTCCAAGCATATGGGGCCGGCGCCCTACCCTTTTGAGCCATAGGCGCCGCCCAAGTCTGGAGCATCTTAAAAGACAACAGGGCAGCCCCTAACAGTCTTCATCCTAGACCTCAGCACAGGGAACCGGTGAGCTGACTAGGGTGGTGGGGCATCCTGTGGACATAGGCCCCTGCCAGGGAGCAGGAAAGCAGCTGAGGCCCTGGGAGGTGAGTGCTCAAGAGGAGAGCTGTGCAGCTACTTGGATACAACAGGGACATTTCCAACAAGAGGTTGTGTTAGCATCTCCCTGGTGGGTATGATGCCGTGTGCTACGGACAGCACAAGACTGTTGCTCAACAAACGCTGCCACACCCTTGGTGGAGGAGGCGTGCGTGTGTGAGTGCGTGCGTGCGTGCAGGGCATAGCTGTACCACACCAGGGGAGGGCAGACCTGCCACGTGTTCATGTCTATGTGGGGCATTCACTGTTGTATCTGCTAACCCTTTTGTACGATGAAATCTTTCAAAATATGAACTGTGGCTCAGTGCCTATAGCGCAGTGGCTAGGGTACCAGCCACATACATTGGAGCTGGCAGGTTTGAACCCAGCCCAGGCCTGCCAAACAATGACAATTACAATCAAAAAATAGCCGGGCATTGTGGCAGGCGCCTGTAGTCCCAGCTATTTGGGAGGCTGAGGCAAAAGAATCACTTAAGCCCACGAGTTTGAGGTTGCTGTGAGGTATGACGTCACAGCACTCTACTGAGGGCTACAAAGTGAGACTATGTCTGGGAAAAAAAAAAAAAAAGGAGTGTGGGGCAGGAAGTATTAAATCTCACCTTGGCTCTTTCCCTTTCCC
This sequence comes from Galagoides demidoff, assembly GCA_963574575.1. Classification (NCBI taxonomy): domain Eukaryota; kingdom Metazoa; phylum Chordata; class Mammalia; order Primates; family Galagidae; genus Galagoides; species Galagoides demidoff. The sequence continues at coordinate 28,274 of CAUYQV010191574.1, read as the reverse complement.
TGGTTGGAGGCTCTGGGTCATCTTACCTCATCTCTATCACTTTGGCAGAACCAAGCCTTTCTTCCAGCACAGGTGAAGAGGCTCCTGACCTCCCCACATGGCCGCCCTGCTTGTCAGTGTGTACTCTCTTTTCCTCATGGTATGACCCTACACTTCCTCCTATGCCCAGAAACATCTGTGTTCATCCACCTAAGAACTGTTGCTGCCAGCAGAACACAGACGGGGCCAAGTTGCCAGGCATCACAACCCCTATAAACAGGGTCAGTGTGGCCTCCCCAGCACGGGGAGGGGACACTCTCCTGGGGAGGCTGTGAGATGAATGAGTGGACAGGTGTTTGAAGTCCCCATGCTGTCCTCTGGCTCCCCTGTCAGTTAGCCAAGGAGCTGCCTATTCTTGTGGAGGACTCGGGTCGTCTGGCTCCGTCTGGCCTCCAGCTTGGGCGTCCCTGCCTGGGAGGGCCATGGGTTCCTGTGCTTGTTTGACAGCACGGGTGTCCTCAGCAGAGACATTGAAAGGCAAAGCAGGAATCTCATGTGGATCCAGAATCATGAGGTGTTTTGTTTTTTTTCAATTGAAACTCAGCAGCCCTTGGGTGGTGTGAGGCTGATGCTGGCTATCCCTGTATCCCTTATCTCGGAAGGGGCCCGAGTGTGGACTGCAGGCCCAGGGGTACCAGTACTGCCCAGGTTGTGAATGTGCCAGCAACCCACTGTCTTTCCTTCCCCAGAAAGGACCCAGGGGTAGAGTGGCCTTGTGCTCCTTGGGGCTGGCTCTGGCCTCTGCCCTCCCAGTTCTTGGTCATGTCTGGTGGTAGTGGACCCTGCCTGAGTGGCCAGGCTCAGTGCAGTGCTGTCTATGGCACTTCAACTGCCCAAGGAGATACAGTGTAGATCCTGGGGCTGCTGCAGGGAGGGTGTGGGACAGGCTGCTGACAGACCTGATCCCTGGCTCAGGGTTTAGCACCCAAATAACCACGGCTGCATCTGTGTCAGGATCCCAACCTGCCGCTGCCTGGTCTGGCTGCTGGTGGACACGGTGGTTCTGGGCTTAGGGAGCATCTGTGTTTTGCCTGCCCCTCCCCTGGGAGGCCAGGCATGCTGGCAGCCCTCTGGAATGCAGGCGCTGGGCTGTGGGGGGCAGCCTGGCGCCTGGCGTCTTGTTATAAAAAGCTCTTGGCTGCTGCAGGATGGTTGTGGCTTTGAAGGGCAGCCCCTGGGGGCCTCGGTCAGCCACCTGCGGGCCCCACTGTGCCAGGATGCTGCCTGAGGGCAGAGGGGTTCCCTGGGTAGAGGCTCCCAGGTGCTCTGTGGATTGCAGGCACCTCTTGTCCTGGACAGTTGGGGTGGCAGATGTGGCCGAGGGCAGCCCTAGAGACACCTGGCAGGTGTGTCCTGGCCAGTGTTGGGGTTGTGCTGGCCCCTGCGTTTCCTGCACAGCTGACCAGTATGGTCCTAGAGGACACCCCTAGGGTGGAGGCAGGGCCTGGGCTGGGCTGTCCCAGAGGCTGCAGAAGGGATAGGACAGAGCAGGTGGTTTCCATGGCCTGGAGCCAACGCCAGGTGTCAGAAGCAGGAAGTGAGATCCCAGTGAGGGTGGGCTAGAGGGGGAGCGGAGGTGGCAGCAGGACTCCCATGTCCCTCCTCCCAATAGCTCTGGGTGGTTTTCTGGAAGGGGCCCAGTATGGACCCTGCTGACCCAACTTGGCACTGGTCAGGCCTGGCTCCATGGTGGCCTCAGCACCGAGGAGTCCCACCCGCAGCACTGTGAGTGGGGCAGGGCTTGCCCTGTAATCTCCATTCCTCTGAGTCCCAGGGTGGCAGAGAGGGTGGCAGAGGGGGTGGGAGGTGACTTGCTCCCCAGGGAGCGGGAGGCGTGGAGTCAGTCAGGCGGCCAGGCTGTGGCCCAGAGGGCAGCGGGGCCAGTGGGGTGGCTAGGCTAGGGTTTTTGCCAACACTCTAATTTGGTGGCTATTGCCCCCACCCCCATGAAGCCCAAGACATGGCCTGAGCCTGACTTCAGGGTCCTTGTGCCCTGCTGGCAAGCAGAGCGCTCAGCATCAGGGTTGCTGAACTGGTGGGGAGGGATGGGCCAGCTGCTCACAGGCCTGGTGGAGTCCTTGGGGTCCTGCCCTTGACCTCTGGCCCTGGACCTCACAGCTCCAGCTAGGAGCCCACCCTACAGAGCCAGGAGCCCACCTATGTTACTAACCATCAGCCAAGCCTTTGCCCCCAGCCCGTGGACCAAGAGCCTGTGGACCGAGAGCCTGTGGTGTGCCATCCTGACCTGGAGGAGCTGCTCCAGGCCTGGCCAGCAGAGCTTCCTGATGAATTTTTCGAGGTGACAGTGGACGATGTGAGAAGACGCTTGGCCCAGCTCAAGAGTGAGCGGTGGGTGCCCCGCTGGACTCTTTCCCCCTTCAGCAGTTTGCCCTGGGTCAGGGGCAGCTGCAGCTGCCTGCCTTCCCTGGGTTCAGACATGCAGGCCCTCAGCAGCACCGCAGGGGGCCTGCCCTGCCCTCTGTGGGCCAGCTGGCCCTGTGGGCCTCCTCCATGCTGGGGAGACCTGTGCCCTCAGACCCTCCCCACCACAGGAAGCGCCTGGAAGAAGCCCCCTTAGTGACCAAGGCTTTCCGGGAGGCTCAGATGAAGGAGAAACTGGAACGCTACCCAAAGGTATGCAGGGGACATGGCATGGCTCAGTGCCCATGCTCATGGCAGAGGGTCTGTGCTTCCCCAGCAGCTGAGTTAGGGTGAGGGCCCTAGTGGCCTCAAGTTGTTAATTAGCCAGCTGACCCACCCTATTCAGGTTTTATGATGAAAAATTTAAACAACAAATGTTTCAGGGGGCTGTGGTGTGCACATGTGGCACTAAACTGTCCTTGGCCCCAACCTGTGGCACAGGGACTTGAGGCTACAGCTCTGGCCAGGGCCAGGTTGCAGCCAGCATGTATGCCCCCCAGTCCTGGTGCCCACTGGTTTGGCTTCCCCAAGCCTGGCTCAGCTTCCCCAAGCCTGGCTCAGTTTTGGCTATTGCCACTGACCACCCGACTTGTCCCCACCCAGGTGGTTCTGAGGGTCCTATTCCCTGACCGCTACATCCTGCAGGGCTTCTTCCGCCCCAGTGAGACAGGTGAGCACCCCGCTGGGGCCCCCTGAGTCCCCCACCTCTAGTTCCTTTCCTCTGGGCCTGCACAGCCAGCTGGCCCTCAGGCCCCAGGGAGACCAGGCTGTTGTGGGCTGCTGTCACGTCCATAGGATGGGACATACTGCTTGGGTGTTTAGTTTAGAGGGGGGCCCATAGTCCTCTGTGCTCTTGTCACCTGCCAATGAGGTATGTGGGGGTAGAGGGGCACCCAGAGGAAGGGGGCCCAGGGCTGCAACTCACTTGAAGGAAGGGCGCAGTGCTGCCAGGTTCAGAGTGGGCTCCTTACTGACCTGCACCTCCCCCCACAGTGGGTGGCAGGTGGCTCTCAGGCCTTGGCAGCCTCCCACAGGGCTCACTCAGGCTGGGATATGGGGCTAGGGTGGGCATTCTTTCCTGCAACATGGCAGGGGCTCCAGTCTGGTCAGGCCCTGCATCTAGGGTGCTGGGGCAGGAGCAGGGTTGAGACCTTATCCTGGGGCTTAGTTTTGGCCTGAGAGGGTTGCAGCAGTGTCCAAGGCACCCTGCTGGGCCACGGGTCTGCATATCCCCCAACAAGACTCTCTACTTTCTTGTCACTTGCAGTGGGGGACTTACGGGACTTTGTGAGGAGCCACCTGGGGGACCCTGAGCTGCCATTTCACCTGTGTGAGTTCTTTCTCCTGTACCCTCTGCCAGCCAGGTGGGGTGGCATGGAGATTGCCAGGGGAAGCCTCCAGCACAACCCACCTGGAATCCTGGCTGAAGCTTAAGACACCTCTCTGGAAGACTGGGGTGTGGCTGGTCCATGTGACCACCTGAGGCCACAGCGCCTGTGTCAGGACAGGGGGACAGGTTGGGAGCTGGAGCAGAAGCCACTTTTCCCAGGTCCTTGCTGGGTCCTTCCGGGAGCCATACAGATGGGGTCCCCTGCAGGTAGATCTGCCCTGCCTGCCCCCTCACCTCTCACTAGGGTTTTCGTGGCAGGAGCAGAGGTGGGCAGAGGCTGTGGTCAGCCATGCTTGTCTTTTGGGGCTGGGTAAGGGCCGTGTGTGCTTCCTGACAGACAATTCTCTCTACAGTCATTGCCCCTCCAAAGACCGTGCTGGATGACCACGCGCTGACCCTCTTTCAGGTACTGGGTGCCTCACTTTGGAGCTGCTGGGCAGACTCCACTGGGAGGGCGAGGCCCGCGGTTGGGAAGGAGCGCCCTGGCAGTGGCTCCAGGGGATAATACAGCCTTTTAGAGGCAGTGAATTCAGAAGGAGCAGAGCTCTCTGAAGTTGCCTCTGACAGGGTTTCCCAGCCGCTCCACTTCCTGTCTGGCCCCCAGGCTGGGGATGGGACCTGGCGAAGGAGGGAGGGAGCAGGCAGGCTGGGGAGCCCTCAGTTGTAAGGCTGCTGTAGGCCCAGTTCGCTGCCTCTGCCCCTGGACCCAGCTGGCCTCTTCAGGGAGTGCTTGGTGCCCTCCCCTGGCTTCACTCACCCCAGTCATGCCTTTCAAGCATTCTCCAGGGTGAGGGGGTGGTGGTGCTGGGCCTGGCCTCTGAGCTGCCATGGTCACCCTTGGGAGAGCAGCCCGGGCTTCTCCAGTTCTCTGGCCTGATGGTTTCCTCAACATCCCTTTGTGTGCTTTAATTAACAACAGAGATGGCCCCTTTCTCAATGGCCAGCTGGTTTCTTCAGAGGTCTGAGTTGGGGGTAATAAGTGAGAAGGGGCTGGAGGCTCACCAAAGGCAGTGGAGATGCCCTATGGTGACAGGGGCAACCTGCTCCCTTTCAGCCCCAAGCCTGCCTTGCTGGCCCTCTCTCCATTCTGTCCCTTTTTCCATTGCTGGCCAATGGTTGATAAACAATGAATTTGGAAGATGCTTTAGGATGGAGGAGAACCAGCACCTAGGCCCCCAGCCCACCCCTTCAATTAGGAGGTCCCACAGAGCCCTGGGGTGCCACCATCTGCCCATACTCTTGATTCCTGGTGACATTGTGCCCACCAGCTGCCCTTTCCTGTCACTCATCCGCCAGGCCAAGCCACAGGGCCTCGCAGGGTGGTGTCCCTGTGACGTCCTTGCCTGCCCACGATCAGAGAGCTGGCAGGGCTGAGGGAAGGAAGCCTGCCCCCCTTGGTAGGCAGGCCGACGCAGTGTAGAGCGCCAGCTTTCATGTCTCTGGCAGGGCTGTGCACTGGCCTCCAGCTGCCCGGGGCTGTCCTGGGGCCAGCCTTGCTTCCGAGAGGGACTGCGTGGGTGGGTGGGTGTGAAGCCAGCAGCCTGCAGCCCTCTGCATCCTTGGCCTAGAGTGTGGGTTTTCTGGGAGGGCCAGAAGGGGAGGTTGGGAGGAGGTCAAGAGTGAGGACATAATGAGAAGAAAGGGGTACAGCAGCTCCCTGCTCCCCCTGACATCCTGGAGGGTCTTGCCTGTCCTGGCTCTGTGTGTTTCTTGGTGCTGGCTGGTCAGCTCATCTCCTGTCTTGCTGCCCCACCCCTCTGATCCCCCATGTCCCCAGGGTGTTCCAGGGCGTGGTGCAGAGTGCTTGGCCAGGTCTCTTCCACTCCTTGGTGCTTGTCTGTGCTGGGGTGGGTGAGACCAGCGCTAAGCCACAGGAAGGGAACAGAGCAGCCATTGGGGGTGAACAAAGCACCCCTCCTTCCTGTTTGGCCACTTGTTCCTTATTCCATTGGAACTGCAGAGATACAGGCTGACAGGCAGGGGTTTCTGGCAGGTGCTGAGGGGAGGCAGGGAGGGCAGGGAGGTCTGGTTCAGGAGGGGCCAGCCCCAAAGGGTCTGGAGCACTCCCCTGTGGTGGGAGGGTCCTTCCCCAAGGCCTCATCCCAGAGCCCTCAAGTAGGCCCTACTGGGTGTGCTGTGCCCAACTCCAGAGCAGAGCTGGGGTAGGGGATGCCGGGATGGCTTGGGCTTGGCAGGATGGAGGCTGCCCAAACCCTTCCCGTATGCCCTCAGGCCATGCCATGAGCAGGGTTGGGGTGGCAGGTGTAGGCTGGCTGAACTGGTGCTGGGTGTTCATACTTCACTGCTCCTTGTCAGTGGGAGCTGTGTTAGAGCAGGTCCAAGGCTTCTTGCTGGGGGAGCAGGACCCCAGTCTCCAGGGCATCCCCTCAGAAGCTCTCCCTAGACCCAGCTCTAGACAGTGAGGGTGGCCCAGGTTGGCAACTGGGGTGGGCCAGGGTGGAGTAGGACTGACTCCGTCCTGGCTCCCTTGCTGCATTTGCCCCTAGGAACCCTGGCTAGGGAGATGGTGGTGATGCGGAACTCAGGGAAGCTCCTTCTCTGGGCCCATCCAGAGGCTGAGCCCCACCAAAGGTTTCCCAGTCTGGACAGTGGCCCATATGCCAGCCCTCCTCTTCCACTTCGTTCAGTGGTGGGGACCAGAGCTGTAGACTGAGCCCAGGCTGCCCCTCTCCCAGTGTCCTGCCTGTCCCACTCTGCATGGTCTGGGCTGTGCCAGGGAAGGGCCCAAGAACGAGAAGCAGTGCTGCTTGGAGACTTCCGAGGGAGCCCTCCTGACCAGTGGTAGCTTCCAAGCAGTGCCATTGGCTTCTGGAAGGGCAGAAGGGAATCAGGCTCTGGCCTGTGCTGAGTCCTGACCAGGTCCTATGGGACAGGACAATGCCTTCTTGTTGCTGTGAGGGTGGCCAACACGGTCCAGCCTAGGGAAAGTCCTGGCACTATTCCCCCTACCCATATGCCTATCCTGGCTCCGCAGCTTCTGGTGCCCCTCCAGGGGACATGAGAGCAGCCCTTGCCCACTCCACAGGCCCTTCTCCTCTTAAAGGCTTTGATCCCAGGTGTCATAGTTAGGTTTTCAAAGCATTCACAACCCTTGTTTGTGTCACTTTGCTGCCTGCTGGAGACTGAGGTTTCAGCCTTCCTAGGCCTAGCCTTTGAAGCTTCTTCCTACTGATCTTTTAGCATCTCCCATCCCAGCAAGCCTGTGGTGCTCCTAGGGCTTGGAGATGCACTCCTCGGCAGCTGGGTTGGCTTCTGGATGCATCAGCCAGGCCCACCTATGCTTAGCCCCCCCACCCTGCCTGCAGCCCTGGATTGACACTACACCCACCACTTAACCCCCAGGTCAGCAAGTAACCTGTCCTCATCCTGTTCTCTGTCCCCCTCTGGTACTGTGCAAGTGGGAGCAGAAATACTGCTCAAGCCCCCTTTGGTTAGACCCCCAATGTGGGTGTGGGACCCTATATGTGGCACACATATAGGTGAAAACCACCTATATGTTTAGGCCTCTATGCCTCTGAGAGAGAGCAGAAACAAAAGTCATGTTTGTCTACAATCTAGGAGACTATGAAGTAGAACTCCGGTTGTGGCCTTTGTTTTAGCCCTCCTCTCTACACTATTCCAATAGCAAACCCATACTCTGCGTTACCCATCCTCGACACCTGACAACAATGCACACACCCTTCCCAAGGAGCCTGGCTAGGTGGTGGCTGCTTCCTTCCTACCAGGCTAGGACCTGAGCACTGACTTGACCTAGGGTGTGGGCTTTACCCCAGTGGAGATGGCCTGAGGGTCTTGACAGGTGGACTCCTCTGCAGCACCTCCCAGCCTGAGATGCCAGACAGCTTGGCGCCAGACACCTGCACCGGGGGGACCTGCAAGTCCTCTCTCATGTCCCAGTGGGTTTACATTGGTCTCTTCAGCCTAAAGGAGGCCTTCTGCTGCCCACCATCCCCTGTCCTCAGATCCACCACATCAGTCCAGTCCTCTGTTTTTCTCTGCTGGCCACTTGGCTGGGTTCTAGTGGGTTAGAGAGTTCCCAGCAGGCATGAGGCTGTGCTGTCCTAGGGAGCTCACTATTCCCCGGTGTGGAGGGACGGGGAGAGTTGGTAAAAACACTAGAATTCACGCACCACGAGAACGTCTACTTTCAGCTGGAGCTCGGGGTGGTCTGGGGGTACATTAGCCTTGCCTGCAGGCTGGGGACTGTACAGATGGGCACTGCCTACAGAGGACAGTGGGACCCTAGTGAGTCCTCTAGGAGGGACCTGGGTATGGCTATCTCCACAGAAATGGGCACTCTGCCCATGAGCCCCCTGCCCTCCCTGCAGGCGAACCTCTTCCCTGCTGCCCTCGTGCACTTTGGAGCAGAGGAACCCACAGGTGAGTAGGCACTTGCTCTGCAAAGTTTGTCCCTGGGCCCTGCCTTCCAGCTTGTCCAGTGCTGTGTAAGATGGCCCAAAGAGCACTCATTCTGGGCAGTGTTTGCCCTGGGAGGGAGGCCTGCAGCTCTGGACACCTACCTCCCCAGCAGCTGCAGACTGGGACAGCCGCTTGCCTGGCCATTCCCCCTCCCAGAGTCAGTGGTTGGGTGGCAGGTGGGTCATTCCTAAGGCCACAGTGGGTTTGGCCTCTCTGCAGGTCTCCATCTGGATCCCAGGCTGTTGGAGCACACTGTGTCCCCATCTGCGGCTGATGTGCTAGTGGCCAGGTAGTGGGGGAGGAGACTTGGGGGCTCATCAGTGGCAGTGCCCACCATCCTGTACCTTGACCTCTTGTCCCCAGGTGCATGTCCAGGGCCGCTGGGTCCCCACCCCCATTGCCAGCCCCTGACACTGCACCACTTGAGTCCAAGCCAACTGCTGAGGAAGGGGCACTGGGCCCCCTGGAGCCCAGCCCGGGCACAACCCAGCCTGTGAGGAAGAGCCTGGGCAAGGTCCCCAAGTGGCTGAAGCTGCCAGGTGCCTGGGGCTGCAGGGCAGGTGGGTGGCTGGGTGGGGTGGGTGGGAGCCAGGGCTGGTGGTCATCCTGGTGTGTTTGCACTGCAGCCAGCAAGAGGTGAGAGCTGCCAGCCCAGGTGCCCACTCTGCCAGCCAAAGGATCCTCACCCCCACCCTGAGTGGGAATAAAGACTCATGCTTCTCTTGAGAGTCTTGTGTCCTCTTTCTCTAGACAAGGGTCCTCATGGGCCTCTGCCTGGGCAGGGCCAGCTGGAGTTCCCAGGCCCTGGTTGAGCCTGGCTGGACTATGGCATGGGCCCAGATGGCCTTCACTGGGCCTTGTTCTCATTAGCAAGGACATAGGTGGCCACCCAGAAATGGCAACTGGCAGGAGCACCTCCTTACCTTTACCTAATTAGCACCACTAATTACATCTCCAAAGAGAACAAAAGTGTGAGGGAGAAAAGATTTCTGGACAGATTACCTATACCCCAGGCCTGGGGCCACTGCAGGGCCTGGCCTATTAGGTGCCCCCAGAGTTATTGCAGGCTGGGGTCCTAGCATGTCTTAAGCCCTTTGCCATGGGAGCAGTTGGAGCCCAGAGACCCAGAGGAAAGGGAGGGCCGGGAAAAGCCCTGGGTGGAAGTGGGGCAGGCTAGGTCAGGAACAGAGGAGTTAGCCAAAGCCCATGCTGGGGAGCCTCTGAAGTTCCTCCCAAGGGTGCTTTGGGTGCCCATGGGGTAGCTGTTATCTCTTCTGCTTTGAGGCCTAGCTGCTGGCCCTTACCTGAGAGCCTTTGAGCATTTCTCTGCCCTGGGTTAAGTGAGATCCAAGTATCTTTGGAAGGTAAAGAGTAGGCTCCAGTCACCCACAGGGAAGGGGCAGCCCAAGGCCCTGCATACTTCCCATGATTTGGCACAGAGCTGGCCTGTGAAAGCTCTCACACAGACTAGTAGCAAAGGGGAAGCCTCTAGCCAGGATCCCTGACCCTGTGCATCCTGGTCCAGCCTACAGCAAGTGGATTCAGTGGCATGAGACTACCACAATACTTCATGGAAACAGCTGCCTACTGGGAGCAGCTCCCAAGTGGCCCCCGTGGCACCAGTAACATGTTCCCAGGATGGTGGCCACATGTGCAAGGGTTCCAATTTCATAGCTCTGTGCAGGGTGGGGCAGGGCACACACATGCTGTTTGTTATTCTGTCCTGAGAGCTCTGCTTTTATCCTACCAAGAAGGTGGACAGGAGCACAGGGGCAGGGAAAGGGTTTGAAGCAACTTGACTGGGTGTTTAATGGCAATAAGAGGGCCCAGCCTGGAAGATTGTTTTGATTTATTGATGCTGCTTTGTGAGAACAAATTTATAGCTCAGGGAAGCCTCTTAGAGGAGTATCAGATGACTGAAAGTTACAAGCCAGCTTTGTTGTTGGGTGGAAGGAATGTGGAGAAGGAGATAGCAAACATGCAGGCTACCTGCCCCCCCTTCACCAGCACCTGCTTCCCAGGGACCCCTCCCAGCAGGTGCAATTTCCCCAAAGATGAAAGGTAGGGACCCCAGGCACCATCCCTATGGGCCTGTCCTCGAGACTTTCTACTGTCTGTGTCCTGCAGCAACTCTGGCAAAATGACAGCATCCTGAGAAGACTGGAGGACAATCTTCCCAATGTGGTGCAAACTCTGGTTTGAACCTCTCAGGCTCTTTTTCCCTGTCTGAAACCAGAGGACACAGGAGACAAGAGGCCTGCTCCAAGTGGGGTGGCTTCTGGATCCCTAGAAGTCCAGGAGCTGTGGGGAGAGGAGTGCTCAGGGCTGCCCTGAGGAACCCCACTCCTACCCACAGCACCCACCTACCAGCTGAGGGAGCACCTTCTCCAGTTGATCCACATCCACAAGGGCCACATCCTCTGCTTGGGCCTGCCGGACCCCACGGACAGCTGCTTCTACCAAGACAAGAGAGGAAATGAGTGATAGAAGAAGCCGGGGGTTCCCCACCAGCACCCACCCACAGGCAGCCCCAAGGTGGCAGCTGTGGCTCCTGATAAAGAGCTTTTTAGAAGACATAGAGCTCAGGTACTTGCTGGAAACACAATTCACATCTTGATTTTCAAGCGCGAGTCTCTCAGCTCACCCACAACGAAGATCTTCAGCAATTCCACCATAAGCTGCAGTGCATCCCCACTGACTGTAAGGCAGGGGGCAGGTTATGAAGGACTCCCACCCTGCAAGGCTCAGATCCTCCCTGAGGCTTGGCCCCTGGCATCCCCGCACCTTTGGTCTTGGCATCCTTGAAGTGCAGGTGCAGCAGTTTGCTCACCAGCTCCTGGAGGTGGGGTACAGGGGTCAGTGCCAGTCCCACAGCCCCTTAGGCATTTCCCTCTGGACAATGGTTGTGAATTCCAGGTGGAAACACCAGGCATCCTTGGGATTCTCCCAGGGTAGGGAACTTGCACACTTAAGAGTAGAGGGAGCTGTGTGGGTAGAGGCTGGTGAGAAAGCAACTGAGTGACCTCCCTGTGGGAGGCTGCAGGAGCGAAAGCCCAGTGCCAGTACTGTGGCCAGCTGCAGCCCTAGGTCACCCTCTGGGGCTCTGGGTAGGGAAGGAAAGAAGTCAAGACTTCTGTGAGGACCTGGGGGCTAGCACATAGCTGTCCCCAAGGTGGGTCCACAGCCACCAATATGGGCTAGCTGGAGACAGACCCTCTTTTAGGTACTGGGTCAGCCCTTCCCTGCAGCCAACATCTGGTGCCCAGGGAAGTGCAGAGCTTAGCCAAGTGAAGTCAACAAGGCTGGAATGGATTTTGGTGCAAAGCAAAGCCTAGGTCTGTTTTGTTGTCCTAGGCAGGAAACCACTGTCTTTCTTGGGGTTTTGATAGAGCAGCGCTGGCCTTCAGAGGGACCAGGGAGCAGGAAGGAGGCGGTAGAGGGGTCTTAGCTATAGCCTTCAAACAGAAGATGGGGACAAAGAGGCATGCTGGGACTTTGCTGTGTGACCTGGGACCCTGAAGGGATGGCACCACTCTGGAGAGGTGGGGGCCAAGAACTGGAGAGTTCATTTAGGGGCATGGAGAACCATGTGAGCTGTCCCAGCAGAGCTGGGACTTTAGGCACTTCCTGAAGCCATGGGACCCATGAAGTGGCCAGGCAGAGTCCAGCTACAAGTGGCTAGGAAAGGAGCCAAGTGGGGATGGGAGTACAGCAGTGGGCACCCAGGAGCTCAGAAATCGGGTACTTTGTGGAGGAGGGTGAGCAGTGGCACCCAGTGCAGTTTAATGAAGCTGGGGAGGGGGCACCAGACAAAGTCCTGAGGCATGGGGTGGGGTTCATCCCAAGCCCTTTACCCCCGCCCCCCAGCAACAGGAGTCCTTGTCAGTGACTGTGCAGGCTCAGCGCCCCCTGCTGGTCCTTCCTGCTGGTATAATGGAAGGTACAGAAAAAGCTTGACCTGCCTACCTGCTCTGGGACCCCCAAAACAGGTGCCCAGGAGAGGTTGGAAGGAAGACCACTCCAAACAGCAGACCACCACCTGGGGCTGTTGGGACAAGCCACCAAGCAGTTCTATACACAGTGACTTAAGGGCAGCATTGAGGAAGCGTCTGAAACACACACAGCCTTCCACCCTTCTACTCATCCTTGTGTGTAAGGACCATAACCCCACCCAGGTGTGGACTGAGTCCAGAGGCAAGGACTAGCCACCCTCTCGGGTCTGTAGTTGTGGGGTTGGCCTGAAGGGAGTCACAGCCTCCCAGTGGTTTTGTGCTATTACAACTTCCTGTGTTCACAAAACCTCCCTGTTAGGTGATCCTTTAGGATAACTAACCTTTTCTGGGCAAGGCCAGAGCCCTAGTGCAGAGTGATAAGGAAAGGATAATGGAGACCCCCGTGTCTCTACAAGGCTTAAGTCCTCTGCGAAGGATGTATTCACAAGGGGCTGAGACCCTACTTCCCCTGGCCAGGGCCACGAGGCCCTCCTGGTGCACCTTCCTGACGTCGAGGAAACTCAGTGCCTCTCCAACTTTGGCAGAGCAATAAAATGTCTCAAACACTCTGCCCACAAAAGGTCATCTGCACAGGCCTCCGGCCCCAGTGAGAGAAGCCCAGCACCTGGATAAGACGGCATGGATCTGACCGAACCCTGTCGAGTCATCCTATCTCCGTGCCTGCTTCCCCACAGGTGGACGGGTTAACCCTGACTGCAGGTGCAGCGTGTGCTACTAAGGAAGCATTTAGCCACCCACGGTTTTCCAGGCAGGGCCTGGCCGCCAGTGCAGACAAAAGGGAAACCACTAAGCTAAGCGGTTTTAAAAGTCCTGCCGGACCTTATCTTCCCTTAAGAGGAAACAACCAGGTCAGGGCGGGAGGCAGCAGGCCCGAGTCCTGTCGGCCGGCTCAGATTCCACCCTGACAGCGCTCATCCTGCATGCTTTCTGCAGACACGCCCTATCTGACTGCAAAGCGCGCGGGTGGGTGAGGGCAGAATCGGGGAATGGGCCCACTCTTGGAGGCACGGGCAGGCAGCATGAGTCCTCGCCGGCCTCATTCCTGCCCGCCCGCCTGCCTGCTTCGCCCCTGCCCGGCCGCCCTCACCTTTCGGAAGCCCGCACCTTCTCCCTCCATGGCCACCGTCTCGGCACGCGCGTTCGGGAATCCCGCCCCGAGTCGCCAGCCAATGATCCCGGAGCGCTCCCTAGGGAACCTGACCTAGGCCGCCCAGCCAGTGAGTCCCAGGACACCTTTGGGAGCCCCGCCCCCGAAACCCTGCCAATGAACTGAAGGGCGCTCTCGGGAGCCCCTCCCCCGGACGCCCAGTCAAATAGGCGAAGAGCACCCGCCCGCGCCCTGCTCGACCTCCAGCCAATGAATCCGGAGCGCGCTTTCGGGAGCCACGCCCCCGGACCCCAGCCGAAGGGCCTGGAACAAGCTGCCTCAGTTCCTCCTCTTGCGGCCCGCCCCTTTCTCTCTAATTGGTCCGCGGCGAGCACCGCCTCCGCAAAGCCTCCTGGGAGTCGTAGTCCCGCGGCCTCTCCCGGCGTGACCCGCTCTTCCTGGATACCAAGGCCGCGGGGTCGCCGGTGAGCAGGGAGGGGCGGCGGCGTGAGGGCTAGGGCCGGGAGGTGCTGGGGCACGTGGATGCTCCTGCTTGCCCCCTCCCCCGCGCGCCGGTGGGCCCACGCACCGCAGTGGCTCTGACTTCGCCGCTCCTTCTGCCTCTTGCCGGAGTGAGCCGGCCCTTCAGAACGTCCCGCTGGGGCCTTAATTGCCTTCATGCCAAGGGTCGACCCAGACTGAGCGCCCCACTTTAGCGCTGCCCGCGGCGTGGGGCTTGGCGCCGGCCCCCACAAAAATACTCACACTGAGGCCTGGCCCAAGGATCATGCGGACATGGAAGATTTCAGGCGCTCCTACAGCCGCCTGTGCAAGGAGAGTGGGGCCAAGCCTCAGGAAGCTGTCCTGCAGCAGCTGCACCAGCTGCCAAGGGGCCGGCTGGACCTGGCCACGCAGAGCCTGACGGTGGACACCTGCAGGGCGCTGGGCAAGCTGATGCAGACGTGGGCACTGCTGAGGGAGCTGGTGCTGAGTGACTGCATGCTGAGCGAGGAAGGTGGGCTGGGGGGGCGGGGCTGGACCGTTGCTTGTTTGCAGTTGCACCCGTGGCCTCCTCAGCCACAGCGGCCTTATCTCTTCCTCTGGAGGTCCCCTCTTTCTGTAGCACAAAATGACCAACAGTGTACCTTCTAGAAGGCTGGGAGCGAGGGCATCTTTCTTTATAACAGGAGAAGCTTTAATGTTCCCATGTGCTGGTGAGAGTGTGGGCTCAGCTCCCTACTAGTTGCCTGGCAAGGGCTGCAAATGCTATAAAATGTAACTTCACAGCATTAAGTGGGGAGAATCATTCCAACACGAACTAGAATCAGTGGGACCACCAAGACAGTTGTCCTTGCCCTGAAATGGGGCCCTCAGGGAGGGAGGGGCTTGGGGGCAGTAGGGTCAGGGAATGACCACCCTTCTCCCCTACACAGGGGCTACACTGCTGCTCCAAGGGCTGTGCACCAACACCGTGGTGCAGCTTCTGGACCTAAAGGTGAGCATGTCTGTGCTCTGGGGTGTGCCACCCAAGAGCAAAGACAGAGCAGGGAAACACCAGGGCCCAAGGACTAGGTCTGGACAGCAGCTGGAAACCACAAGGCTCTTGGCACATGGGGGTCCCTGAGCTGTTTTTTGATTATGTCACACATATGTGCATGTTTTCAGGGGAGAGTATTCACCTAAACTGAGTAATCCCAGGAAGCCCGCTCAAATTTGGGGAACCAGGATCTCCCCCACCCCACTTTGTCCACAGCCTGGCCATGGCCCTGTGTGGTGTGGAGCCCAGTCAGGGTGACAAGAGTGAATGGCTGGCCTGTTCCTGTCCAGGGCAATAACCTTCGAGCTGCAGGGGCTGAGGCACTGGGAAAACTCCTCCGACAGAACAAGTCCATTCGGAGGTAGGACAGTAGTTCTGGCCTCCAACTTCACCCGTAACTCCCAAGAGAACACAATCCTGCAATCCAAGAGTTTACTCCTTGGGCCAGTTGTCTACAATTCATGTCGTCTGGCAGGGAGCAAGCCAGTATAAATTACAAATCTCCAGCCTCTACCAGAGACCCTCGCCCCCCCCCCCCCAAGCCCACAATCTTCCTGAGGCCCTGGATCCCATGGGCAGGGTGGGCACCCTGGGTGAGTATCTCATGTCTGCTCTTCCTGCAGCCTCACTCTGGAGTGGAACAGCTTGGGTGCATGGGAGGACGCCTTCGCCACGTTTTGCGGGGGTCTGGCAGCCAATAGCACCCTGTGGCACCTGGACCTCCGCAACAACCAGATCAGCCACAAAGGTGCAGAGGACCTGGCCCTGGCCCTGAAGGACAACACTACCCTCCAGCAGCTAGGTGAGCCCAATTCCTGTGCCTGCTTTCCCAGGGGAACCTCAGGGCATCTGGGGCTGCACCCCATGCCCTCTACTGCCCTCTGCAGCTTCTGACCTCAGAGCAGAAGGGGTGGGCAAGGGGGTCAGCCCATACACTGGCTCTGCTAATAACCACAGGAAGTATGCTCAAGAGAAAAATCTGGGCTGGGCCAGCTTCCCCTCTACCAGGCGCACTCTGGTGACAACAGGTTTCCTTCCAGACCTGCGCTGGAATAACATTGGCCTGCTGGGGGGCCGGGCCCTGGTGAACTGTCTCCCCAGCAACAAAACCCTGTGGAGATTGGACCTGGCTGGGAACAACATCCCTGGAGATGTCCTCAGGGCTGTGGGTAAGGTGTGCGGATTGGGCATAAGCCCCTTGATAGAGTCTGTCCACAGAGGGAGGAGAGGGCTCTGAACCTGGGAGGGAAGCTCATTGTGAAAGCAGCCTAAGTTAGGAACTGGAGGGAAGAGGGAGGAAGTTGCAGAAGGCAGCATACACACTTGGCTGGCACTCCCCACACACAGGCCCCTCCTGAGGTCTTCCTGTGTCCTTACAGCCTATGGAGTGAGGTTTCACAGGTGGTAAAGCTGAGGCCCTGTGTCTCAAAGCCCTTGTCCAGTGGCTGTGCTGATGCTTCAGGTAGTCCAGGTCACAGCCAGGAAGGGCTGGCATTTGCTCTTGATTACCCCTGAGTTTGCTGCCGTGCATGGGATCCCTGTGGGAGCAAGGTGCCCAACCTGTGCTGTTCCCAGAGCAACTTCCATGTCCCCTCCCCCTAATGACTCAGGAGGCTGTATAGAGTCTCTATACCAGACCCTAACCCTAGCCTCACACCTTGATCCCCAAGTGCCTTGGACCAGCAGAGCTCTGCCATGCTCTAGAGCTTCATTTTGTGCAGCAACAGCCTCCACATCCCCGCGCTATGGGCTCACCACCTCCTACCAGCTCTACTGGCCCCTCTGTTGTCTCCAGCTTCTCACTGTTCCCTTCTCTGCCTCTATACTGCCCTTGCTGTCACCATTGCTTTTGACCAGCAGGGCTGTCTCTGGCACCTCTCCACATGCCACCTGGGTCTTTCCAGAACACAGGGGTTGAGCATAACTCTTTTTTAAGTCAGGCAGTGCCCCTTGACCTTTGGGAGGGAGGCCTCATGCCCCAGGATAGCCCCCACCTCTGTGGCAGTGGAGCAATCTCTCCTGCCTTTCCCTACATGCACATGCCCAGCCAGGTATCCCCTGCTCCAGTGGCCCCACCCCACTGAAGCAATCCACCAAGTATGCTGAGGAACGTGTCCAATTTGGTGGACAAGACTCTGCCTTCAGCACTCATCCCCAGCCACTAACTTCCAGTCGTTGGGCACAGATGGCCTGGCCACTGCGGGGGCTGAGCAGCCCCCAGTAGATAACACGGCTCCTCCCAACAGAGCAAGCTATGGACCACAACCAGGACCGGCACACCACCTTCCAAGAGAACCAGGCCCGCACCCATGTTCTTAGTAAGGAGGTCCAGCACCTCCAGGAGGAGAAGTCCAAGCAGGTGAAGCTGGTGTCTTCACTGACCTCGGGTTGCGGCCAGCCAGGGCCTGGCTGCCTTTTCCCCACCCCCTGGCCCTTGGTGCACCCATCTTTCCTTTCTCTGGGCCTCTCCCAGCAACCAGTACCCAAGAATCTGACCTCCGTGGGTGGGCTTCCCCCTGAGAGCTGGCCCTGAACCACCAGGCCTCCCTCTGAATGAGACAGTGAGGCTATGTTGGTGAGCAGATGTGTGTCCTCCTTCCCCCTAAGGAGGTGGGATAGTTAGGCTCTATGCTGACCAGGCTCTGTCCGGCTGTGTCCCCAGTTCCTGGATTTGATGGAGACAATCGATAAGCAGAGAGAAGAGATGGCACAGAGCAGCAGGTGCGCATGCTCCAGGCTGGAGGAGGCAGGCTGTGGTTCAGCTAGGCAGCTCCACTTCAGGTCCAGGCACCGGCTCATGGGTGCAGCCATAGCCTGTGCCTCTTGAGGAAATGACTGGAGGGTCAATGGCAGGTGGAGTGCCATAGAGGCTTAGAGGGGCCTGGGAGGGACCTGGGGTTTGAGTTTCCCAAGAACCCCATCTCTGCCCATAGGGCATCAGCAGCACGTGTGAGACAGCTTCAGGAAGCCCTAAAAGAGAGGCACTCTATCATCAATGCTCTCAAGGCCAAGTAAGTAGGAGAGGGCTAGCTTCAGGATGGTTCAGAGATATATCCAAAGGGCAGAGGAGGGTGGTGTGAAAACCTGAGTCCTGGTCTCCAAAGCAGAGGTGGGAAATGGGGTGGAACTGGGGCAGTAACCCAGGCAGAATTCCTGGAGGAGGTGAGTGCTAGCTGGGTTTGAGTAGGGCCCAGCCACAGTGAAAACAGTGAAGTCTGGCTTGGCGCCTGTGGCTCAAGTGGCTAAGGTGCCAGCCACATACACCTGAGCTGGCAGGTTCAAATCCAGCCCATGCCCACCAAACAACAATGACAGCTACAACCAAAAAATAGCCAGGTGTCTGTAGTCCCAGCTACTTGGGAGGTAGAGGCAGGAAGATTGCTTGAGCCCAGGCGTTGGAAGTTGCTGTGAGCTGTGATATCACGGTACTCTACCCAGGGGGGACAGCTTGCGGCTCTGCCTAAAAAAAAAAAAAAGCAAAAAACAGTGAAGTCTTTATAAGGCATGTGAAGCTCCCACAAGAGCAGGGTGGGGCTAGCCCTTCCTCTTTGCAGGCTACAGATGACCGAGGCTGCCCTGGCTCTGTCAGAGCAGAAAGTCCAGGACCTGGGGGAGCTCCTGGCCACAGCGGAGCAGGCACAGCTGAGCCAGTCACAGAGGCAGGCCAAGGAACGCAGGCTTGAGCAGCAGGTGGGTGGCAGAGCTTGGTCAGATGCAGGCCAGGCTGTGTATGGCAACATGGTAACCCTTGCCCTGTCACCCCAGGAAGCCACTGAGCGGGAATCTAAGCTTCTTAAAGACTTGTCTGCTGTCAATGAAAAGAACCTGCTTCTGCGTAACCAGGTATGGAAGTGTGGAGCCAGGTGCCCCAGGAGCCCAGGGTAGGGGTGCAGTGTCCCTCCATGGTGCTGGCTTTTCAGGTAGACGAGTTGGAACGGAAGGTCAAGTCTCAGCAGGAGCAACTATTCCTGACCAGGCAGGAGCTGACCAACACGTCGGCTGAGTTGAAGATTCGGGCTGTCCAGGCCGAGGGTGGGCATGGCAAGGCTGCCACTGAGGGTCCTGGGCTATGGGAGCCCTAGGGATGGGGCCCCCCCAGGATACTCACCCACATTGTGCCCCAATGGCATTCTAGAGCGCCTGGACATGGAAAAGAGAAGGTCCAAACAGAGCTTGGAGGACTCAGAAAACCTGCGCTTCAAGGAGGTACCTTCTTAGTTGTCACCCACCTTCTGGCTGTCCCTGGCTAACTGCTGCCTACAAACTGGCCTTGGTGTGATATGGGTGTTCCTAAAGCACAGCCCCAGTGAGGGCTTCCCTCATCACCCTGTGGATGCTGGGTAGTGATTCTTTGCCAGCCTGATCAATATCAGACCTTCTACTGGGGGTTATTGACAGAGCAGGGTACTATGCACCCCCTCCCTTGAAGAGTTGCCAGCTTTACCTCTGCAGGGTGTGCATCCTGGGTCCTGATCCTGCTGGGCCACTCACTGGAAGCAGCCCTTTTCTCAGAAGGAACAGGGTGTCTACAAGACACCTGCCTTCCAGGGTGGGGATTCCATGGGTAAAGTGGGGGCAGAGGGAACCCTGCCCTTCAAACCACCACACACACACCTGGGCAGGTGGAGCACATGACACGCCACCTGGAAGAGAGTGAGCGGGCCATGCAGGAAAGGGTACAGAGACTAGAGGCTACTCGGCTATCCCTAGAGGAGGTGAGCATACTCTGGGCTCTGCTTCCCTGTGCTTTAATCCTCAGGTGGGCAAGGGGTGGCAGGCAGCCCCACCTTGGGAAACACCCACCGTTGTCCCCAAGAGGCCAGAAGGATTTAAAGTGACATTCAGGCTCCCTTGGCCATGGAAACCCTGTCCAATGAGGGAGGTGGCAATGACAGCTACATGGTTCTTAAAGGCTGGGGGTGGGCAGCATTAGCCTGGCAGCTGGAGGGGACCTGTGACCTGGACCAGAGGCAGGAGGATGGTGAGCAGGGGCTGTCTTCGGGACAGGAACTGAGCCGGGTCAAGGCGGCAGCACTCAGTGAGCGCAGCCAAGCTGAGGAGGAGCTCGCCAAGGCCAGGATCCAGGCCCGCAAGGAGGAGGTGAGATTTGGCAGCTGCTCTGCCTCAAAAGGGAGACACACCCAAGGGTTTGATGTGAGCTGAAGAGGGGAAACAGGAGTGGGATGCAGGGTAAGAAGAAAAGGTCAGAGCAGCCTGTCTCCCCAGCAAGAGCCAGCAACACCAGGTCTCCACTTTGGATCCTGAGATAGGTGGAGCCGTTTGGCCCAGTGACTGCATGGGTGGAGGGGGCACCAGAAGAGCTGGCCTGAGAGTTGGGGAAGGGGAGCCCAGCAGGGGCCTGCCAGTTGACAGGTTCAGGAGAAGTTGCCTAATTAACTTTCCGAAGCAGGGGTGGAATCTTGTTCCAGTACAATCTGTCTGGATGCAGGATGTCAGCTTGGGCATGGGCCCCTTTTGTCTCCACAGCAGCAGCACCTGGCTCACCTGGAGGACAAGTTACGGCTGCTGACCCTGGCTCGGGATGAAGCCCAGAGTGCCTGTCTGCAGCAGCAGCAGAAGGTGGCAGAGGCCCAGGTCAAGGCCGGCCAGCTCAACCTGCAGGTGGAAGGCCTGCAGCGGCGCCTGGAGGAGCTACAGCAGGTATGGGGACTGCCAGGGTCCCAGGTGCCAGCCCTGCCCGACACACACATACACACACACCCCACCCCCCCACCCCGTCCTGCAGGAGCTGAGCAACAAGGACCAGGAAAAGGTGGCAGAGGTGCACAAGGTGCGTCTGGAGCTGCAGGAGCAGAACGGCCGCCTTCAGGCCCAGTTGACAGCCCAAGAGGCACTGAAGGAGAAGGTGGCAGCCCTGGAGCGCCAGCTAAAAGGTGGGCCAGTCCTGTCCCGCCGCGGTCCCCGGGCCCACCCCTGTCCCAACCCTCACCGCTCGCCCCAGAATCGTCCTCATTGCCCTGCTCACCTCCAGCTATGGCACACGACCACCGGGAGGCGCTGCTGGACCGGGAGAGCGAGAACGCGTCTCTCCGGGAGAAGCTGCGGCTCCGGGAGGCCGAGATCGCCCGCATCCGCGATGAGGAAGCCCAGAGGGCGAACTTCCTGCAAAACGCGGTCCTGGCTTACGTGCAGGGGTCCCCGCTGAGGGCCCTGAGCCCCCAGAAGTGAGGGAGGCCGTAATCCCAGAGCAGCAGCGCTTCGGACGGCACGCTGGGATGGACGGACAAGCTAGCCCCACAGTGTGACCCCGAGGGCCTGAGCATCCCTGCGGCTCTCCACTTGAGTGCCCACCTCTCCCCGAGGGCCGCGCCCGGGATGGGCTCCTTCCAAAAGCAATCCCAGAGAATAACGTGCCTTAGAGAACTCAGTGGGGAGTAGACCCCGAGGAGCACCTCCCAGCGTGTGCAAGCCTCACCTCTGCGATGTAACCGCCTTTGACCGTGTAACCGCTGGCGCCGGGGTGCGCGCCGGGGTCCAGGAATACAGCGCGTTGCACTCGGTGGTACTCTCTGGCTCGCATCTCTCACTTAGCCTCCGCACTTACCCTCCCTAGCGGCAGGGGCCCTCACTGCTGCCTGGAGGCAACGGGCGACAGGGGAGGGCTGAGAGAGCCGCGAAGTCGGCCAGTCTTGGGGGTTCCAATGACAGAAGACGCCCGGGCTGCCGCTGGCCGACTCCCACCCTAGTAGGCCGGGGTGTCTCTGTAGAAAACGCGACGTGCACAAAGCCCACCCTACGCGTGTCAGGTCCCGGACTCGTGCTGCGCCGCGAGGAATCTCTAGGAGTGCCCCGAGTGCGGCACTGGGAACCCGCTGGAGCTGAGGGCCCCCGCCCGCGCCCCGAAGGCTCGGCTGGGCTCGGCAACCACGCCCCCCGCGGCCGCGCTCGGCTGTCTCCGCGCCCCGCACTCGGCGGTGCTCGGCTGTCTCCGGCCGCTCGCTCGGCGCTCGGGTCCGCGGCCGCTGCGGCGCCGGGCATTTCTCCGCAGCTCGGCTCGCGGCCGCGCCCGCCGCCGCCCAGCCCCGCGCCCATGCAGGCCATCAAGTGCGTGGTGGTCGGCGACGGGTGAGTACACTGTACCGAGGTTGCTCGCGGGACTGGGGCGCGGGCGGGGCGGGGCACACTTAGCGACCCCCAGTCAGGGCCGCGTGCGCCCCGGGGAGGGGCGGGGTCCCGGCTTGCAGCGATCCGTGGGCCTCCAGCCTGACCCCACCTGATGCTGCCGAGCCCCCGGAGTGGGTGCCGCGCTTGAGGCGGGGCCACCGCCCATTCTTCCCAGTGGGTGGGGCTAGGCCTCTCACCTGGGTTGAACCCTGAGCCAGCCCCACCCGCCCTGGGTATTGGAAACTCTGCCGGGTACCCCGCCCAGGGCTCTAACTGTGATGTTGGGGATCCCTGCGTCCATACCCACCGGCCCACCCCCGGAGCCTGGCCTGTCCTGGTCGTCCTCCAGCCCTGGCACACTGCTGAGCTGGGCTGGGATTCCCGTTCCCACCCCAGGAGCCCTAACTTGACCTATAGTTCCATGGGAGGAGGCTGCCCTTGCCCACAGAGGGGCAAGGCTGGGCTTGGGAGCCACGTGGGCTTGCCCCCTGTCCACAGAGCCGTGGGGAAGACATGCTTGCTGATCAGCTACACGACCAACGCCTTCCCGGGAGAGTACATCCCCACAGTGTGAGTGGGGGGTGAGGGCGGCACAGGGCCGCTCAATGGAAAAGCCCAGGCAGGCTTGCATGGGGCACCCCTGGGTGGGCACAGGTGCATGGGGCATCCCTGATCTCCCAAGTCTGGACCAGGTAGGCCTGGGTCTGGGCTTCTGGGGTGGGGCTGAGGTGCTGGACAGTCTCAAGAACTTTGAGACAAGGTGAGCTGAGTGGGTGTGATCGAGGACTCCTCCCCAGCCTGACCTTTCATGCTCTGCACCTCAGTTTTGACAATTACTCTGCCAACGTGATGGTGGACGGGAAGCCAGTCAACCTGGGGCTGTGGGACACAGCTGGACAGGAGGACTATGACCGGCTGCGGCCACTCTCCTATCCCCAAACTGTAAGTGACAACAGAGCCAGCCCCAGAGCTGAGTGGGTTTCTGAGGTCCAGATGGGGGAGAGCACAGCCATGTGGAGCCCTGTGACATTCCCACTGGCTCCCTCCCTCCCAAGGACGTGTTTCTGATCTGCTTCTCCTTGGTGAGCCCAGCCTCCTTTGAGAATGTTCGAGCCAAGGTAGGACAGGGCTAGGGGCAACTTTGGGAGAGGGCTTGCCTGGAGGACCTGCCCCAGAGGAGAGGGGATACTGGAAGATCTTAGACAACTTTTCCTCTAGAGGCAATTGAGATGCATGTTCTGTTTGGAGTGAGCACATGGGTTGGGGCCCAAAGGTGGCCCTGGGGGGGGGGTGAAGGGGTGGGTGTAGAGATGGGGCATAGTAGTCGAGCATCTCAGAGGACTGAGGGACTTTCTAGCTGCTGAGGACGGGCTTGTCTGGGAGTCCCTGGTAAGTCTCAAGGCTTCCTGGCTATTTTGTTTCTAGTTGCTTCACCACTAAACACCAGACTCTTAGTAGAAGTAGGAAGAGCCCAGTCTGGCTCCAGGGGCAGCAAGGAAGCCCTTGGGAGCTGTGGCCACTCTGGCCTGGGCTGGGAAAACAGACCCCAAGATGTAGGGGATCAGAGCCTCTGTCCCCACAGTGGTACCCAGAAGTGCGGCACCACTGCCCCCACACACCCATCCTCCTGGTGGGCACCAAGCTGGACCTCCGTGATGACAAGGACACCATCGAGAGGCTGCGAGACAAGAAGCTAGCACCCATCACCTACCCACAGGGCCTGGCCATGGCTCGAGAGATTGGTGGGTGGGCCCTGTCAGGCACCCTCCAGGGAGGGTGGAGAGGCATGCTGGGGGACCCTGCATCTGCCTGTGCTCCCCCCACCCTGTGCTGCCCCCTCACTACCATCCCACTCTGCCTAGGGTCTGTCAAGTACCTGGAATGCTCAGCCCTGACCCAGCGAGGCCTGAAGACAGTGTTTGATGAGGCTATACGGGCTGTGCTCTGCCCACCCCCAGTGAAGAAGCCTGGGAAGAAGTGCACAGTCTTCTAGAGCCCCTGCCCAACCAGGGCCCAGGAGCTAGCAGAGGAGCAACCCTGGACCCATCTGCTGTTGTGTTGAGATGTCTAGTGTCCCTGAGTCTGCTTTGAGGGAGGGGTGTCGGGGGGAGGGGAAGAAGCATGAGGTTAAGGCTGGGGCCACAGGGCCCTGACCCCTCTGCCTCCTCTTTCTGGGGTGTGGCTCCAGCCTTCCCTGGCCCCCACAGGAGGCCAAGAGGGAGCAGGGTCTCCCTCAGGGCTGCAGGGGCAGGTCCAGGGTGGCCCCAGGATGGGCTTCCCTGCCAGGGAGGGTGGGGGTGGGTTCTGTCCATTGTGCCCGGGGAGGGGTGGTCCCTTCTTGTTTTATACAATAAACATCCTGCAGTGATACCTCCTGCCTCTCACTACCTGCCCTTCCACCCTGCCACGGTTTGTCTTTAACAACCCCCAGTCATGGTGCAGAGGGGGTTTATGGCACCGACCGCAATACCTTAGAGTTTGAGTTCCCCAAGAGGAGCTCTGAGCATGTCCCACACCTTGGGTAGGAAGAGCCTGCTGTGCTGCCTCAGCCCCCCAAAGAGATGCCCAGACCTCAGCAGAGAACAAGCAGACCTGCCCTCACAGACTTGGGGCCTGTGAGAGGGGGCACAGCCAGGAGGCTTGGGCTCTCGAGAAGCTCCTCCTTCAGGAGGCAGAGGTGCATAGATTGACTGAGCTCACAGGTTCGAGACCAGCCTGATCCAGAGCAAGATCCCATCTCTAAAAAAAAATAGCCAGGTGTTGTGGTAGGTGCCTATAGTCCCAGCTACTTGGGAGGCTGAAACAAGGGGATCACTTGAACCCAAGTGATCATACACCAGAGCTGGGGCGTTCAAATCCAGCCTGGGCCTGCCAAACAACAAGGACACTGCAACCAAAAAAATAGCCAGGCTTTGTGGCGGGCACCTGCACTCCCAGCTACTTGGGAGGCTGAGGCAATAAACTCGCTTCAGCCCAAGAGTTGGAGGTTGCTGTGAGCTGTGATACCATGGCACTCTACCCAGGGCGACAGCTTGAAGCTCTGTCTCAAAAAAAGATGCCACAGCACTCTACCAAGGGTGACCAAGTAAAGCTCTGTCTCAAAGAAGAAAAGAAGCTCCTCTTCAGATGGGCACAGTCTGCAAAGAAGCTGAAACCAGATGAGGCTATCCCATAGTCCCCTATGCCTCTGGTCTGTATTAGGAGGAAGGGCACCCAGGGTGGACAAAGGCTTGGAGGTAGTAGTGTGGTGTGGAGAGAGAAGGGAGAAAGCTGGGCAGACCTTCTGGTGACGCTAATGTCAGAAACAGTGGGCCCTAAGCTGCAGGCCAGGGCCTTGTACTTCACCCCAGAAGGCCACAGGGCATTGTTTGAGGCAAACACATGGTCAGAAGGTGCCATGTGGGGCCACCCTGGCCTGCCTCCGCACACCTCCCCATTGTGTGGGAAGGTGGCTCACACTGGTTAAATGGTTAAAAATCCCAGGAATTTGGCCAGGTGGAGTGTCTCAAGCCTGTAATCCCAGCACTGTGAGAGGCTAAGGAGGGAGAATTGCTTGAGCTCAGGAGTTTGAGACTTACCTAAGTGAGAGTGAGACCACAACTCATAACAAAATGAAAAACCCAGCCAGGTGCCATGGTGCGCATCTGTAATCCCAGTGGCTTCTGGAGGCTGAGGCAGCGGGATGCCCACAGCCAGAGTCTGAGGTTACAGTGAGCTATGACACTATTACACTCTGCTCAGGGCAGAAGGTGGGACTCCGTCTCAACCAAAAAAAAAAAGCAAAGAAATAAAAATAAAAAATTAGCAAGGAAATTAAAAAAAAAAAAAAAAAAACAGGAATTGGCTCAGCACTTGTAGCTCAAGCAGCTAAGACGCCAGCCACATACACCAGAGCTGGGGTGTTCAAATCCAGCCTGGGCCTGCCAAACAACAAGGACACTGCAACCAAAAAATAGCCAGGCTTTGTGGCCGGCACCTGCAGTCCCAGCTACTTGGGAGGCTGAGGCAACAGACTCGCTTCAGCCCAAGAGTTGGAGGTTGCTGTGAGCTGTGATATGGCACTCTACCCAAGGTGACAGCTTGAAGCTCTGTCTCAAAAAAAAAAAAATTTTTGGCTAGCCAGTTGTATTAAAAACAAAGTTAATACTCAAAACTTCACTTCCTAATTACTTTTGTACATGCTATATGTGCTGTATATGTTTTGGGTTTTTTTTGCTTTTTTGTTTTGCTTTATTTTGTTTTTTGGGACAGTCTCAAGCTGTCACTGTGGGTAGGGTGCCATGGTGTCACAGCTCATGGCAACCTTAAACTCAGGCTTAAGCAATTCGCTTGCTTCATCCTCCCAAGTAGCTGGGACTACAGGTACCAGCCACAACACCCAGCTATTTTCTGGTTGCAGTTGTTTTTTTTTGTTTTTTGAGACAGAGCCTCAAGCTATCCCCCTGGATAGAGTGCTGTGGCATCACAGCTCACAGCAACCTCCAACTCCTGGACTCAAGTGAGTCTCCTGCCTCCACCTCCCAAGTAGCTGGGACCATAGGCACCCACCACAACACCCGGCTGTTTTTTGGTTGCAACCGTCATTGTTGTTTGGCAGGCCCGGGCTGGATTCAAACCCACCACCTTAGGTGTATGTGGCTGGTACCTTAGCCACTTGAGCCACAGGCACCGGCCATGATTGCAGTTGTTGTTTTAGCTGGCCCAGGCTGGGCTGGAACCTGCCAGCCGGGATGTATGTGGCTGGTGCCCTATCTACTGAGCTACGGGCACTGCCTGAGACAGAGTCTTACTTTTGTGGTCCTGGGTAGAGTGCCATGGTGTCATCATAGCTCACAGTAGCCTCAAACTCTTGGGCTCAAGCAATCTTCCTACCTCGGTCTCCCAAGTAGCAAAGATTATAGACATCCACCAGAATGCCTGACTAGTTTTTTTATTTTTAGTAGAGATAGGGTCTTGCTCTTACTCAGGCTGGTCTGGAACTCCTGAGCTCAAGGGATCCACCTGCCTTGGCCTCCCAGAGTGCTGGGATTACGAGTGTGAGCCATCTTGCCTGGCTCTGTATGCCTTTGGGTTATTTACGTGTACTAAACCTGTCAAGTACAGATTCCACATTGTGGATGCAACTGTTCATGTCTTCTCAACTCTGCATTCAACGACATCAAATCAATTGTTTGGAATCAGCTCTAGTGCCAACATTTATACCAAGGAAACTGGCAAACTCCACAAATAGGGCTTGATTTATTGTTAATCAATAATTGGGGCGGTGCCTGTGGCTCAAAAGGTTAGGGCGCCGCTCCCAAATGCCGGAGGCAGTGGGTTCAAACCCAGTTCCAGCCAAAAAAGGCAAAAAAAAAAAAGGAGGGCTTGGTGAATTGTGCCTGTTGTCCCAAGCTACTCAGGAGACTGAGGTGGAAGGATCACTGGAGTCTAGGAGTCTTGAGACTAACTGGCCACACAGCAAAACCTTGTTTCTAAGAAATTTTTTTTTTTTTTTTGCAGTTTTTGGCTGGGGCTAGGCTTGAACCTGCCACCTCAGGCATATGGGGCCGGCGCCCTACTCCTTTGAGCCACAGGCGCTGCGTTCTAAGAAAATTTTTAAGAATGAGCCAGACACGATGTGCACCTGTAGTCCTAGCTACTCAGGAGGCTGAGGTGGGAGGATCGCTTGAGCCCAGGAGTCTGAAACTGCAGTGAACTAAGATTGTGACATGGCAATCCAGCCCGCAAAAAAAAGTGAGCATAAATAAAGAGAGAAAAATGCAGATTAAACTTATATGTGCTGTGTACATACTCATCACATTGTGAATAACATAGTTGAGGAAATGTTCTTCCAGGACTGGAAAGCTTATTATCTAATGCAACCAAGAAGCAGCTCCAGTCACTGATAAAGTAGTGAAGTTGGACATGCAGCTTCCAAGTTTCCCTTTGTGCCACTTAACTTCAAGAAAGGCCACGGCTCGGCGCCTGTGGCTCAATCGGCTAAGGCGCCAGCCACGTACACCTAAGGTGGTGGGTTCGAATCCCCAGCCCAGGCCCGCCAAACAACAATGATGGCTGCAACCAAAAAATAGCCAGGCATTGTGGCGGGCGCCTGTGGTCCCAGCTACTTGGGAGACTGAGGCAGGAGACTCGCTTGAGCCCAGGAATTGGAGGTTGCTATGAGCTGTGATGCCATGGCACTCTACCCAGGGGGATAGCTTGAGGCTCCGTCTCAAAAAAAAA
>CAUYQV010191570.1:0-16451 GCA_963574575.1 Galagoides demidoff | reverse complement strand
AGCAACCTCCAACTCCTGGGCTCAAGCGAGTCTCCTGCCTCCGCCTCCCAAGTAGCTGGGACCACAGGCACCCGCCACAACGCCCGGCCATTTTTTGGTTGCAGCCATCGTTGTTGTTTGGCGGGCCCAGGCTGGGGATTCGAACCCACCACCTTAGGTGTACGTGGCTGGCGCCGATAGTTATACTTTCTAGCGACAGAGTGCAAAGAGTCTTTTTTACCTGTACGATCTTTTATATTGTCTACATGCTATTTTGTAGCCTGGAATATGAGTTAAAAGTGGTGGCTACTGGCATCCCTCAAATATCTCTGGCTAAACAGGACATTTACCCTATTTTGTAAATCCAAAGATGCCCCTTTCCCCTCACATTTTAACATCTCTGAAATTACGAAATACTGTATCATTTTGCAACTAATTGGCAGTAATTTTCTTGTTTGCTGGCACATAGAATAGCATTGTATCTTATCGTCAATTCATCATGGATTCAGACAAATTTGGTGTATTCAAAAGGCATATTCAGTTTAGATAGGAAATGACAGACTTCAAATTGCACGATGTGTCATAGGCTTATATCAAATTGGAATATAGCCCTAAAAATGTACTGCTTAATCAGCCCATCATGCAGGGTTATGTACATGTATGTGCATTTTTACCTTTGTCTTCTACTTCAAAACAGGTGTACTAGCACAGCATGAATTCAATACTCATGGTAAAGACTCCCCTTAAAAGACTATCTTTTTATATTTAATATGTGGGCAAGGAAATAACAGAAAAAGATAAATATCCTCTCCAAATGCAAAGAAAATTACATTCATATAAATACCTCTTATTACCTTTTCCACAGCTCTGCAGAAAATATGAAGCAGGCTTAAATGTTCATTTTATGTGGCTCTCAGGGTACTGTTCTCATAAGGGTAAAATGAGAAACAGTAAATTATTTTGAAGTTTAGTAATAAGAGCAAAAAAAGACATATATTTATGAGAGTAGAAATATTGAGTAGCATTTGGCCAAAGGATCTTGAAACTCATTTGAATTGATTTCCTTTAACCAGTGTAAATAAAAATGATTTATCAATAAAAGTCTATTTCCAAAAGTTTTTTGTCCTGTTTTAACTGTTCTCTTCAGAAGTATTCCTTTTCTTATGAACAATTTGGAATATGGTCTTCTTATCACATAAAACTGTTGACACCTTGCAATATCAGAGATGGTTTTCTTTCTAAAAGTTTTAGAAGATGTCATTACGTGTCATTCTAGACAAATAAGATGTGTTTGGCTCAAATGTTTTTAAAATCTCCAAGGAAAGAAATAACCTGTTGATTATATTATGACTTGCTTGGGGAAATGGAAAGTCACAGCCGTGATAATGCTAAGTCTCTGCCAGTCACATTTGATTATGTGGTTTGCTTGCCTTTGGCCTTCTCTCTGCCATTTGGAGAAACAGGTAAATATGGCATTAGTCAGTAAACCCTATCCATTGCTTTTTGGATATATCTGCATATGATGAGAATTATCACAACATGGTTGACCAGTGTACTAGCTATTTTTCATAAACGCCTTATGTCCTGAATGGAAAAATTGATTTGAGCTGGTGTGAGAACTGTGTTTTCCACAATCAGAACAAGATAAGCCACTATATATTTTCTTCATTCTTTTTTCTTTTTCTTTTGGTTCTTTATTTCCCCTTTCCATTTATCTTTTACTTTGAATTTATTTATGGTATTTACTCAACTATGTATGTAAACTATTATTCGTTTTAATAGCTTCAGGTAGAAAAAAATTTTGGAACTCCATTCCAATGTGAAAATACATCAATGAGTGACATCTTTAACTGAACAGTTGTAGATATATACTAACCTTGGCAAGAAAGAGAATATTGGATTTTTTAAACATTTTATTCCATAAATGGGCATATTTGTACCAGTCATTGCATAAAGCTCTGGGGATTGCTGAGCATTTTCAAAGGATAGAGGTATGTGTTTTGTTTTGTTTTTGACTTATCACTTTTTTTTTACCAGCTTCCTACAAGATGTTTACTTAGAGTAGAATGCGATCAGTAAATTTAAATAAATTTATGAGGCAGAAATCAATTTGGTAACTTCATACATCACCTTTTGAAGGTGATGAAACTTTCGTGTAATCTAGCTCCATCTCAATTGATTTCCATCTAATTGGCTGTAGAAGAGAAACATGCTCTATACCGAGTAAACATGTCTGTGCTTCAATATCAGCTCCATTTAGGAAGGGGGAAACTGAATAAAACACTTTAGGAAGCTGCTGTAAAAATGTTAATGTGGGGGTGGCACCAGCCACATACACTGAGGGTGGCTGGTTCGAAACTGGCCTGGGCTAGGTAAAATAACAATGACAACTGCAACAACAACAAAAATAGCTGGGCATTGTGGCAGGCGCCTGTAGTCCCAGCTACTTGGGAAGCTGAGGCAAGAGAATTGCTTAAGCCCGGAAGTTTGACGCCACAGCACTCTACCAAGAGTGACAAAGTTAGACTCTGTTTCAAAAAAAAATACTGATGTGGGACTGGCTTGGTGGGTCACACCTATAATCCTAGAACCCTGAGAGGCAGGCTAGATGGAAAGATCACTTGAACTCAGGAGGTCGAGACCGGCCTAAGCAAGAATGAGACCCTATCCCTAATAAAAATTGAAAAATTTGTCAGGCACTATGGCAGATGCCTATAGTCCTAGTTACTCCAGAGGCTGAGCAGGCATACTACTTGAACCTAGGATTTTGAGGTTTCTGTGAGGTAGGCTGATGCCATGGCACTCTAGACTGGGCAACAGAGTGAGACCCTGTCTTGAAAAAAAATGTTAACGTGTTCCAATTTAAAGATGCAAGCTTATTAAAATTTTACTTCAATAGAAGTAACCATAGCATCTAGTTTGGCTTTACAGAAACTTCGAGACATATATCACATACTTTCTCCTTATAATCAAGAGAGTAATTGTATCATTTGCATAGAAGTCCTTTTTATCTCTAATAGATTTTACATTTTAAAGGGAAATACCACGTCTTAAAAAGCTTTATTTTATAGAGAATAACTATACTATGTCCTTGAAGGCAAGAGGTCTTTTAAAAAATCTAATTAAATAAAAGTATTACTAATTTCTCCTCTTGGTGGTCTCACAGATTAAATACTTGAATCTGCAAAATTGCATAACAGACATGTAGAAATGGAAAGAAAACTGCTTCTAAAAATGCAGAGTAAAAATATGAATGTGGGATGGGAATGAGACTAGGACAGCTGAAGAGGATTTCATATGCTGAGATGAAATCTAGCTTATTCAAAGCTATAATGAATTGCTATGGGGATGTATTGGCCCGCTTGTCACCATAAGTGTTCAATCAGTCTGGACAAGCATCCAAGAGAAATTTTCTAGAAAATCATTTGTGGCTGGTCTACTTGATTTTTTATTTTTTGTAACCCCTGAATCATGATTATAAGGGAAATAAATGTAATATATAATTTATATATGTATCATTAAGTCAATTATACATGTGTGAATATATATTTAAAAACAAACACGTAATATGTAATATAGTAGCATTCCATTACAGATAATTTTCTTCATAAACGATAACCATTTTAACAGTTTTAAAATAAGAAGTTGGTGAAATTCACAAATATGGTGTCATTGAAGCCCATTTTTAATTTCTAGGAAGCAACCCTTTATTGTTTATTCAGTCTTCTCTCTTATTTGACATATAATTCTGACACATATGGTTTATTGTTTTTTATGTCTCAATAAAGTCAAAAAGATCAGCATGGTTAATGATAGTGAGAACTTGGCCACATATAGCAGTATGAAACATCTAATAGCAAAACAAATTTATAATTAGAGAGCATTATAAAATTTTGTGATAACTTAAAGGCATCAGATGAAAGAAAATGCTTGTTCTGTGAAGTCCCGGGGGAAGAATTAGGAAAAATGGGGTCAAAGCTGAAAGAGATACAGGTTTCTGTTGAATATAAGGAAGATATTTTTAACATATAAGTTTTCTGAAAATAGACATTTTTGCCTCAAGTAGTTTCCTCTTACTAGATATTTTCTAGCACAAAAATGCGAAACCATGTAATAAAGACATTATAGAACACATTTCAGGGTTTGATATTATTTTAGTTTTATTCTTTATATATCTATATATCACCACATTTTGTGATGAGTTGACAGGCATGAGATTTGACTGTGTATTATAGCATTGAGTTAGATGTTGAAACAGCAAGAATTCTCTTTATTTCTGAACCAGTTGAATCTATTTCTCTCTTTATTCCAGACACGTTATATAACATATAATTGAAAATGGAAGGATTGATAATTAGAACAACTTTCTTTTTTAACTCATTACAGCAAATAGAATCGGTGTTGAAGTTTCAAATGATTGAAACTGAAACCGTGGTAGGACAAAAGGGAGACAGAAATGACATTAAAGTTAGACCAGTTAAAGAAGAGTGAAAATATCACTTGGAGGAATTTGAATTTGGTAACAAGCAATACTGTGAGCTATTGATCAGAACAGTAAGGTTATAAAAGTAAGATGAATCCATCAGTAATGTATATGAACTATTAAAAGGGGGGAGTAATCATGGAAGTATTTTTTAGGGCTAAGAAACTGTGAATATTGCCCTAATTCTTGCAAGTAGAGGCGTAATTTTATGATTTACTATACTAGGATAAGGAGTACAGCTGAGAATTGGGGGAGGGAGGATAATTATTTCACTTATACTTTCCCTAGCCTCTAAATAGGTTGTCCTATTGTCATAAAAATTCTCATTAATATTTACTTGATTATCTCAAGTTGCCAAATATATTAGTACAGCAGTCCCCAACCTTTTGGGCACTAGGGACTAGTTGCATGGAAGACAATTTTTCCATGGATGGGGGGGGAATATGACAGGACATGGAGCTCAGGCAGTGATGTGAGCAATGAGGAATGGATGTAAATATAGCAGAACCTCCATAGTTGACCACTTCTCTCCATTCATCACTTCCTAAGCTGACCTAATTTTCATCTGGTACTGTATCAGGACAGTAGGTCTAGTTCCTTAGGTTGACCACCTCTGCATGTTGGCCAGTTTGTTTCAGTCCCTTGGGTGGTCATCTTATGAAGATTTTACTGTATAGATGAAGCTTTGCTTGTTTGTCCACCACTCATCTCCTGTTGTGTGGCCCATTTCCTAAGAGGTGATGGTTTGGACACCAGAAACCAGTTTCATGGAATACGATTTTTCCATGGGACAGGGATGGCATCAAGATTTGACAGGAAGTAGAGCTAAGGCAGTGTGATGTGAGTGTTGGGGAGTAGCTGTAAATACAGATGAAGCTTTTCTTGCCTGTTACTCATCTTCTGCTGTGTTGCCTGGCTCCTAAAAGGACATGGATGCATACTGGTTCATGCCCTGGGGGTTGGGGACCCCAGTATTAGTAGACACAAAAATTGTTGGTACTAAATTTCAATGAAAAGAAAATCAGTTAATTCACTGGGTATAATTAATGTACCAGTCTAGGAAGGGCCTATTCTAAAGGACTAAAGATATGCATTCAGTACCCTAATTTAAGTTCCACAAACTGCTGACAAGTGGATTCCTCTTCCCAATTCCCTTTAGCATCACTGATGTACTAATGTTACTGTTATATCTTAAATGTATTCCTGAGTTTGATTCAACATTTACCGCACCATAGATTTGAAAATCAGAGCACTCATGTGCAAATTCTGCAACCACAGCATTTGAACAAATCAGCTTGTGTATGAGATCAAATTCTCTTTCGTGGTTGTGAAGATAAAATAAGTGACTCGTGGATGTATTTTGTAAATATTGCTCCTAGTTGTTTTTAAGTTATGGTAGCAAAATCTTAGAATATTTTTAAATTTTCATAATCATGGAAAAATTTGCTATTTTTATTTTTGTTATGGCAACAGAACTCATAACATTATTTTTTACAAAAAGAAAATCACATGTTCCTCAGAATAAGTTAAGATTTGGTAAGTCCTTTCTAATAATTTAAACAGTTCTTTAACCTTGCATTTGGCATCATAGATATTCAAACATTAGGGTAGTTGTTTGAAAGCTATCTTTTAAAGAATTATCTTTGTATTCCATTTAAAAATTTCTAAGAAAGTCTCATTGTACTTTCCCTGGCCACATCTTTGTTAGGAAAATATACCTACTGGGTAGGCAGTTGGAGTTTAAATGTCTTCACAACACACATGTTTTCTGGCTTTTTGCACAGTACCTTAGGGCTCGGAAGACAAATAGAAGTTTGGTGCATGTAGTTTAAATTTTTTTTTTATGATGTCAGTGATAAAGTAGAAGTTTCTAGAACTTCTTGGATTTTTTTTTGTTTCTAATTGTGTAAAAAATGATTATTATACCTAAAGTAAATCTTACGTGAAAATGTCTATGTTAAATATTTAGCATGTTTTGAAATTTTATTTGAAGAGTTAAGGTAAAGTGAAAATAAAATGTATGAGATTTTTGGAGATTTTTATTTTATTCTTCAAGTGGAAACAGAATATTTCAATGTTAGGAATAGAAGGATAGTTTTTTTAAAGATAAGAAAACAGATCATGTTTTGATCTGACTGTAGTTTTTAATTTTGCTCAATTAAAAAGGGCATATTACGTATGCCATTTTACTAAATCTCCAAACTTATTTCAAGTCTGTGATTGACATTTGTACCAAACCTTTATATAGTTTATGAATATTTGCTTATTTATTTTTTATTTATATAAGTACTTTGTTTAACTGTCACTTTTGACTGAATGCATTTTAGTTGGTTGTTTAATGTAGGCTATATTGCCACCCAAGTTCTAGGTTTATAGAAATATTGGATACTAATTGTAGGATATTGAAATACTGTGGATGCCGAAAAATGTATACAGATTTTAAGCGATATTATCTATGTATTACATTTTAATGTTTAATTGAATTATTGTAGCAATATGTAGTATGATCTTCATAGCACCTATTGTAATTACCGAAGTCAAATATGACTTGTATTCATCTTTTATTATCAGTATATATTGAGAATTAGAATTTTACTAGTCTTTTCTTTTCTTAAAGTGTGTATACATATTTTGGGACTCTTATGTGGGTGTGAATACACTCTGTTATTATTTTCCAATACTTAACTGCATATGTTAATTCAGCAAGTAACACATAAATAAAAATGTCTAGTGTACTTTTAAATGAAAGGCATTTATGAGCAACTTGTTTAGTATGATACAAACATATAGTCAGCATTCCAATTAAGATCCGATAAAATATGTGCTGTATGCTTAATATAATCTATGAATAGCTAGTAAAAAAATAGCATATCAGGGTTAAGATCAAATGATTAATTTTTGTTTACTGTAAAAATTAAATTTCTAAAAATAGATTTGATTAATGCATCTGTAACATAGTCATTTGATGTTGTATTTTTGTGTACAATTGATTTAATTATTTATTTTACCTTATTTAATATTTAGCAATTTTTTTATATGTTAAAGTTTTCAGGAGAAGCCAGTAAGGTGTACTAAAGTATGTTCTCTGAAATAACACCAGATACCACATAAATTAAGTATATAATTATAGGTAAATTACCTTCTCTATGCTTCACTTTCCTCATCTGTTATTATAAGGATCAACATATATAAAAATATTATGAGATAACCTATATAAACCACTCCAGAAAGTGCCTATTACCTTGTAAACATTCATCTTAGAAGTAAGAGAAAAAACCCTTCAGAGTATGGTAATTCTGGAGCACTAGATATCTAATAGATTTTCACATTTTCAACCCAAACAAAATTTATCGGGCCCTAGTTATGTTCAAGGTGCGGTGGTAGATTAGAGCTATAAAAATGAGTAAGACAGGGTTTCCACTCTCAATTTCTTCCAATTTAGTGTGCTCCTTAAAGGCAGTGTCCATATATTTTGATGATCTGCAGCATTTGATGTAGTAAAGAGAATGGCCATGATAACATATAATAAAAAGCATAGTGCTATTTGCTTATATTTATCACAATGTCTTTTTCCTCCCGAACAGTTCAATGAGCATTTATCAGTGCCAATTCTATTATCCACTTAACAATTTTCAACACTAAGAAACACTAAGGGAAAAACAGTGAATGATAATCAGTGCTCACAGCTTTTGACAAAGTCATGTCTGGAACTGCAGGCTAAGTAAGCATAATTCAGAACAAGTTGATCAAGCAGTTTAACTTTTCTTTTGACCATGCAGTGGTGGATACTCTTGCTTTCTTATATTTCCTTTTTGGTCTGTTTCATATGTCTCAAGAGAAGTTTATGAGATGAGAGGAGCAGAGTCTGATAGCAACTCTAAAAGGTGTGTGTGTGTGTGTGTGTGTGTGAGAGAGAGAGAGAGATCAGTTTGTGTGTGCCTGAGTTTGTATATATATGAGTTTGTGTGTGTGAATGTGTACATACACATGTGATGGGCAACTAGGTTTTAATTTTTATCACCCTCAAGTTTTACTCTCCATTAGAGTTGACTCACTATATACAATGGATGTACTAGTTTATTCACTTATTCAAAGTGTACTCAGTGGCTAATATGATAGATGCCATGAAAGGTACAAAGATGAGGATAATGTGGTCCATTCCCTCACAAATATCTCTAAAAAAACGTATCATTTCACAAAAGTAATACACAAGGCAAACAAGTAGCACATGTATGAAATATTAAAACTACACAGGGAAATATCCTCAGTAAGTATGTGGAAAAATTACTTTGGAAAAGGTGGTTCATGCCTATAATCCCAGCATTCTGGGAGGCCAGGGAGGGAAGATTGCTTGAGGCCAAGCGTTTGAGACCAGTCTTGGCAATATAGTGAGACCCTATCTCTTAAAAAAAAAAAAAATTAACCAGTAGGGTGACTTATGCGGGTAGTCCCAGTTGCTTGGAAGATTGAGGCAGGAGGAACCTTTGAGCCTAGGAATTTAAGGTTACAGTGAGCTATGATTGCACTACTGCATCCCAGTGTAGGTTATACAGCAAGACTCCATCTCTATTTATAAAAAAAAGAAAGAAATTGAAGAAATTGGAAACTATGGTAGAAGGGCATTTTAGCAAGAAGGAAGAACATGGCTGAAATAAATATGAAAGTGGCTATGAATGTTTCCTCTACCACCATGCTTATTATGAGAAATAGAAGACACTAAGTAATTAAATAGCCAGGAAGAGTCAGCTTGCAGTTAACTGCAAAAGACTGTTCTACAGAAGAAATACAATTTCTGACTGACTAGAAGTCCACTATTAAGGTCTACAGACAA
The DNA here is from genome assembly GCA_963574575.1 of Galagoides demidoff. Taxonomy (NCBI): domain Eukaryota; kingdom Metazoa; phylum Chordata; class Mammalia; order Primates; family Galagidae; genus Galagoides; species Galagoides demidoff. The sequence continues at coordinate 7,158 of CAUYQV010191570.1, read as the reverse complement.
CTGTAAATATATGTCTCCTTTGGAACAAATGGGAATGAGAAAGAAATTTGGTTGTGATTCTCCATCTCATTCATTAAAATTAATATTTTGAATTAGTTTTGAATAAAACCTTTCCTTTTTCCATTTAATTCTTACAAAATTATTAGAAACCCTACATCTGGGCACATAAATTCTGAAATGATGTTTTCATTTTGTCATCTCACATACTCAGATAGGAACATGGGTGAATATGCTCTTTTTGACACTCTTCCTCAGACACATTCATTGTTTTTAGTCTGATCTGAATGCGAAGGCCCTTCCTCAGTCCTCAGGGGATAGAAAGGATTGGGTGCCATGCAGAGAGAAGGTAGGGTAGCAGGATGAAACTAGATTCTTAGAGAGATATGCCATTGAACTCTGGCACATTTTTGAAGTGGCGTTGGTCTTGAAACTGTAGCTTATTTTTTTTACATCAATCTCCCTGAAGCATTATAAGAATTTGAGATAGCAAATGTAAAGCAACTATAACATTAAGCATCTTTAAAAGAAATGTAAGCATTCAATACATTAAATATTATAGAAGGTGCTAGTCACTCCTTATTGGCTCCGGATACTTTCTAAGACACCCCAATAGATACTTGAAACCCTACACACACTGTGTTTTCTCCTATACATGCATACTACATGCCTATGATAAAGTTTAATTTATAAATTAGGCATAGCAATAACAATACTAACAATAATAGCTAATACTAAAGTATAACAATTATAACAACATAATGTAATAAAAGTTAGATGAATGTTATCTCTTTCTCTCAAATATCTTATTGCCATGAGTAACTGAAACCACAAAAAGGGAAACTGAAGATGGGGTGTGTAGACTATTATATTATCATTATTACTAATACCTATTTGAATGAAATAATTAGTTACAAATAGGCTTGGTTGTAAATACATCTGTATTGACTAGTAGAGGGCTTTGGGTTAGGAATGAAGACAGTTAAACAACACTATGACAGATGGTCTCCAAAATGGTCCTTTTTGAAGAAGGCAAATCTACTTTATTTGTGCTATATTTTATGTGTTCATCCTGCATGAAAATTCCTCAAAGAAAGATGCTAAATAAAGTTAATTGGGAAAAGTATTTTTTTGTACTCAACGGCATGAGCCTTGTGTATGTTCATTTGCAGTGTCTATGTTAAGGTATTTATATCTAATCTTTGTCAACAAAATACTGGTGGACTATGCCAGGGGCTGGTCTGTGGGTCAAATCTGGTGCAAGGCCCACTTTTGTATCTAAAGTTTTATTGGAACATAGCCACTAGCTAATATGTTATTCCGTAGCTACTTTCACTCTACAACAGAGTTGACAAAGACCTTATGGGCTACAAAAATGAAAATGCTTACTATCTGGCTCTTTACAGAAAAAAAAATTGCCAGCTCCACTTTTAAAATTAGTATATTATAGAAAAATGGTATATTATAATTTAATATTTTATAGAATATCAGCTTTTTATGACTAGTATTTATTAAGTATGAATATGAAAATATACTACAAATTTATTCAAATTTGATACATTTGAATATTTAGGGGGGAAGAATTTATATCTACTTAGAATCATTAGGGTGAATATTGTGGTATGTTTCAGGAATGAAGATTCTAATTGTATTACTTATCCCACAGTCCCAATTAATTAATTAAATTGTCTTGCCTTACTTTCTAGGACAACTGAAAAAATAACAAAGTCCAAATGATAGTTGATCATCTGGGCTTCCTGCCAGGTTATATGGAAAAGGAAACACTATGATTTTTTAATCATGAAAGAATAGAAAGTATATCAGTTGATACAGCAAAATAGAGCTTAGCTTGCTGCTGGTTTTTAGTGATGGTAACTTTTTGGGCTGTTGTGAGGCAGTAAATGGTAGGTGTTCAGAAGGATAAAATTGACATTAGAGAGATATTAAACTGAATCCCAGATCTATTCTTTCTATACTGTCTGGGTGTGAGCAACTTGTTCTCTTAGAAATTCAGTTAAATCTAGAACTATTGTGAGGAAAGTATGAGAGGTAGAATATAATATCTTCACACATACTAGTGTAACTGGTTCATGTTTACATTATGATAGTGTTTGAAACTGCCTCCTAGAAGCTCTTGAGAACTTCAGAATAAATACACCATGTATATTTTGGCTAGTATGCTTTTAGTGTGTAAAGATGGAAATAAAGAGTCATCTCTAAGTCAGTATATTTTTACTCTGAAATATAATTCCTATTGCTTCAATTTCTTATTTAATATTTCTTTTGGATTTTAGCATGAGAGTACTACAATTATGTTACATTGCATTTGTAAGGTAAAGTCCGAGTGTGGTTGTGATCTTCACCTAAGAAGTGGGCTATTTGCCCATACATTGTACCCATTAGGTGGGAATTTACCAATACCCCTCTGGCCCTCCCTTTCCTTCAATTTAATTGAGTTTTTCTCTCATGGGCACATGTTGTTAATCTACAGGTTTCAATTTAGTACAAAAGCATACACAGGGGAAAAGAGTTCCTATTTAAAAAATTGTACTGGGAGAAATAGTATAGGTAAAAGGCTGAAACTGGACCCACACATCTTACCACTTACAAAAATTAACTCAAAGGGCGGCACCTATGGCTCAAGGAAAGGACACAATCAAGCAAGCAAAGAGACAACCTTCAGAGTGGAGGAAGACATTTGCATGCTACGAATCTGACAAAGGTCCAATAACCAGAATTTATAAATAACTCCAGCAAATCAGCAAGAAAAGAGCGAGCAATCCCTATTATTTTAATTTCTAAAGTAAATGAAATCTGCATGTTTTTGATGGTATAAGACCTAGAAGTCAAGGAAAATAGATTGTGTTTTATGTTTAGAATATCTAAAGGTACCGTAATGTTATTTTTAGTACCAATGACTAGAATATTATAAAATGAAATAATGATAGCTAATATTTTTTACATATGTTCTTGCAAGCACTATTCTTAGTACTTTCATGAATTATTTGGTGGAATATTCAAAACAACACTACAAAATAGAATTTGTATCTACTTAGAATCATTAGGGTGAATATTGTGGTATGTGGTATTTCCAATTTATAGATGAAGAAACAGAGGCACAGTAACTCTCTCAAGGTCACAAGGCTAGTAAGCAGTAGAGCCAGGCAGCAGACCCAGACCTGGGAGTTGAATTCAAGAACACCTTTGTATAATGGCTACAATTTAATTACAATAAATAGAATACCATAAAGAGTTCACCCTACTAAATTTCATTTGCCTTTATTGACAATGAGACTACCTATAGAAATTTATAACACTTTTGTTTTTATTTAAAGCATGCTTTTATTGAGTTGCTGAATATCCTGGGCACTGATGTATCTTCAAAATTAAAGTATCTAAGGATCCTGGAATTTAGAATGATTAGTACACTCTTTTAAAAGTTAAGTTAGGAATTTAGGTGTGTATAGGCACACATAGAGAATTTTTTTTTTTTGAGACAATCTTACTTCGTCCCTTGGTAGAGTGCTGTGGCAACACAGCTCACAGCAACCTACAGCTCTTGGGCATATGTGATTCTCTTGCCTCAGCCTCCTGAATAGCTGGGACCACAGGTGCCCACCATAACGCCCAGCTATTTTCTGTTGCAGTTTGGCCAGGGTCGGGTTCAAACCCACCACCCTTGGTTTATGGGGCTGGTGCCCTACTCACTGAGCCACAGGTACTACCCAAGGTTTTTTTTTTTTTGTTTTTTTGAGACAGAGTCTCACTTTGTAGCTCTCGGTAGAGTGCTGTGCCATACAGCTCACAGCAACATCCAATTCTTGTGTTTAAGCTATTCTCTTGCTTCAGCCTCCCAAGTATCTGGGACTGTAGGCACCCACCACAATGCCCAGCTATTTTTGTTGCAGTTGCTACTGCTGTTAGCTGGCTGGGGCCAGGTTTGAACCCGCCACCCTCAGTATATGGGAGCCAGTACCCTAGCCACTGAGCCACAGGCACTATCCCACAAAGAGATTTTTCAATGTAACATATATAAGAACAATCTACAATTTGATTTCTTTCTTTCTTTCTTTCTTTCTCTCTTTCTTTTTTTTTTTTTTTTTTTTTTTGTAGAGACAGAGTCTCACTTTATCACCCTGGATACAGCACTGTGGCATCACAGCTCACAGCAACCTTCAGCTCCTGGGCTTAGGTGATTCTCTTGCCTCAGCCTCCCAAGTAGCTGGGACTACAGGTGCCTGCCACAATGCCTGATTATTTTTTTGTGGCAGTTTGGCCGGGGCTAGGTTTGAACCCGCCACCCTTGGTATATGGAGCCCGTGCCCTACACACTGAGCCACAGGCACCACCCTACAATTTGACTTCTTAACCTTCCTTATCTACTTAAAACTTTTAGAAATGCTCTTCCTTCAGACATAGAGATCAGCCTTCTACCTTTAGCAAATTTTAAAACAATGGAGAAATAAAAAGCAAATTTCCTTTCTAACCCAATATTTTTAGTCATTATTTTTGTAAATTTTTCCAATTAGAGAAAATACAGTATATATGTTATTGAATACAAACTGCCAATATTACTAATAACAAGGAAACCAATATTGTATTGACTTATGTGACTTTAGGAAAACAAAGCTGTCGTTGATGACATCCATCTTTGAATAAAGAGGAAAAAATTTTTATGGAAATATGTAGTGGTTAAAATCTATAGGATGAAATATATTTGGTGACATTTTTACAAAGCCAAACAAAGTCATGTCTTCAATATAATGAAATCTGAAAATCTTCATTTCATTTCTGGCTTTTATGCATACTTTGATATTAACAGGAATATAGTGACAGATATAATATTAACAAGATAAAATAAGGGTCGTAATAAAACTGGGTTTACTTTTGTTAAAATTATAAGTGAGTTTATACAATAATGAAAGACCATTGCTGTGGTTAATTCTTTGCTAACTTGGCCTCCTTAATGGATTTTCACATTCCTTATAAAAAATTGAATTGATGTTTTAATACTTCAAAAATATAGGGTGGACATATTGGATTGTTCAATAAAGCACATTTGTACTTACTGTGGACTTTTGCATATGGAATATAGCAGCCAGTTATATGAAATTGATGGTGTTTACTTATGAATAATACAAGGGAAATCCAAATCTATTCAATTAAACTTTTATGTGCAAATTATAGCTGTATCTGAAAAAATTGCAATAATTTATATTACAACTGTTTTGGCTAATCAGATACGCAATCATGTTTTAATAGATTTCCCTGGGAGAAGAAATGGGAGGTAAGCTTATTAATCTGTATGGCATGCAATTATATTAACATTGGGAAGACCAAGCCAGTGTGTTGCATTCTATTTGGAATAGGATCACTCCTTTAGAGTAGTAGATATTTCTGAATTTACAAAGACCAAAGAAAATGTGCATTAATTTATGATTTTCACTGTTTGCTTGACCAATTTTTATTTCACCATGTTCCTGAAAAGATTTTAAGATTTCTTTTCAAAAATGCATAACAATAAGTAGAAGAGGAAGTTGGGACAGATATTGGGAGGAAAAACTGGTGTCAGAAGTGGGTCATAAGCCATTATTTCCTACTACAGACACAAAATTATTTCAAGATCTGAAAGTAATTTCATGAATCATCAAGAAGAGATTGAATTATGTCAAGTGAAGGTTCACTATTTCATTTAACTAAACCTTTAAAAATTTGGGGCACTTTAATATATGCATAAGACTTTGTTAATGCAAATATTTTGATTATCTGTGATATTCAAATCCTAAATTATTGATAGCAGTCAATTACTCATGCCCAGAGAATTGCAGTTGACATATTGTAAAAGTTGACATTTAATATTCTTTATTTTAAAATCTCCAAAACATCAACATTTAGAAATCTAGATAGGCCAATCGTTTTATATAGTGTCTTTCATGTTACAAGATTTATGAGTACTGGCATATAGGTCAGAAAACCAGAGGTTTGAATGCCAGCTCTGCTCCACTTTCACTGCCATTTCAGGCGTCATTTTAACACTTCAGTATAAAATAGAGACTTGTTTCATTTCTATTTTTTTCTATCTCTGAAATTGTAAGAATCTGTGTATGAGTGAGTTGCTCCCACTTTATGTTAGCATGTCATCCTTATATTAATTAAACTTGTGCAATCTTGTTGTCACCTTTCCTATAATATCAAGAGAAAATGTCTTCAAAGAAAATGAAAAAGATTATGAAGATAGTGTGCACAAGAGGCCTAAAAATGCCAATGCCTAGCAAGTGAAGTTGAAAGTGATAAAGCATATTGAGAGAAATGCAGTAACGACTTAAGTGTATCCATTTTTTGGTCTTCATTTAGCCTACATCCATGTATTTTCTTGGTTTACTTACCTTAAATTATACACTCATGCTGTGAATCTGTGTCGGGCCATTGTATACTGGACATAAACACTGATGGATGTATTACTATTTAAAACATACTCACAAGTTGATCTTTAAATGTGCAGTTGATCTTTTAATTATCCAGAAATTATTGGTAGCTATATAGTTTTTAATGCTTTGTGATATTTAGAAAAATCAATTAGGGTTTTGGATGAACTGGAAAGGCATAATTGCTTTTATCATCTATACAATGAAATATAGATTTCTACTAGCCCAAAATTTTTATCCAATACATGACAGAAATGGATTACATTGAGATAATGAGATATTTGTAATTGAAATTATTTCTTCATGTATGACTATAGCAAAAATTATGCTATTTTACATTTGTTTTTCTTGATATATTGTTTTTTGCCCCTTAGTTTCTTATTGTGTAGTTATTTGGAGATTAGTCATCTTCTTTTATATACACTTTGGGCTCTTTAAAGGTACTTCACACATTTTAGATTTCTTACATAATAAACTAGCTCTCCAAATACATTAAATTGAATCATTTGAAATTACTAATGTTTATCTTATTAGACCTTATATGAATGACAGTTTCATATTCTTCAACTTAGAATTGAATTGGTTACTTTTTTTTTCATTTTCTCAGTTATTGTTTTAAAACGTTCACATTCTACTCTTAGAAAGATTCACTTGTACCCCTGTAAGAAAAACCTCAGAAGTGATCCCTCCAATCCCCCAGTGTTTACTATCTTATTAATGGGCTTAATTTGCTTTC
>CAUYQV010191569.1:0-24079 GCA_963574575.1 Galagoides demidoff | reverse complement strand
AGCTATCCCCCTGGGTAGAGTGCCATGGCATCACAGCTCATAGCAACCTCCAACTCCTGGGCTCAAGCGAGTCTCCTGCCTCTGCCTCCCAAGTAGCTGGGACCACAGGCGCCCGCCACAACACCCGGCCATTTTTTTTTTTTGGTTGCAGCCATCATTGTTGTTTGGCGGGCCCGGGCTGGGGATTCGAACTGGCCACCCTAGGTGTACGTGGCTGGCGCCTTAGCCAATTGAGCCACAGGCGCCGAGCCCGTTTTGCAGTTTTTAATGAACTAAAATAGAAATTTCTAAATACAGCAGTGTCTGCCTATGCAACAAGTATCTGTAAGGTACAATAAGGTATTTGATAGAAGTACATCTGCATGAACAAATCAGATGAAAAATCTGAAAAGGTTTCTGTATACCTTCTGGATTTTTTTTTTTTTTGAGACGGAGCCTCAAGCTATCCTCCTGGGTAGAGTGCCATGGCATCACAGCTCATAGCAACCTCCAACTCCTGGGCGCAAGCGAGTCTCCTGCCTCCGCCTCCCAAGTAGCTGGGACCACAGGCGCCCGCCACAATGCCCAGCCATTTTTTGGTTGCAGCCATCATTGTTGTTTGGCGGGCCCGGTCTGGGGATTCGAACCCGCCACCTTAGGTGTACGTGGCTGGCGCCTTAGCCGATTGAGCCACAGGCGCCGAGCCTTCTTTTTCTATTTTTAGTAGAGATGGGGATCTCACTCTTGCTCAGGCTGGTCTCAAACTCCTGAGCCCAGAGAATCCACCTGCCTCAGCCTTCAAAGGGCTAGGATTACATGTATGAGCCACCTCACCCAGCTCTTTGTTGCCATCTTATGGGACAAATTCAGTGACCATCCTGCTAAAGTTAGGCGTGGCACATGCTAAAAAGTATGTGTGTCCCTCAGCTTATTCTCTGGTGTCTGCACATTGTAGCTACAGGCAGTCTCCAAGTTACAAACACCTGACTTCTGTACAGCTGGCACTTGTGAACAGAAGCTATTTCAGGTAGTAGGAAAATGTACTTGTTCCAACTTACATACAAATTCACCTGAAGAACAAACCTACAGAACCTATCTTGTTTTTTAACCCAAGGACTGATTGTATTTACAGAAAAAATTAACACTTTATTCGGTGGTATAAAATTACACCGAATTTTTAACCAAAATTACAGCTTTACCTTGAAAGCTGTAATTGTCAGCTTTTGGTGACAATTATGCCCAGATTCTGATTCGTTGGGCCTAGTGTTGGGTTTAGCAACTAGCATTTTTACTAAGTAGCCTAAATGATTGTAATGCAGGTGCTTCTAGGCCACGCTTTCAGAAAGAGAGTTTATAGGTTTAAGGCTGTGAAGAGCAATTAATCAGTTATTTTGCATTTTAATATTTGAAGTTTTTAGGCAGTGATGATATTTTGAAGCTCACAGTTTTTCCCCAGCCCAGTTAGCCTTTTCTCTACTCCATCTTTAGCTCTTCTATGTATTGTTCAACTGTTCCTCCTGAAACTACCATATTGACCATCAGAGATGTCTATCTAAATGTCTCTTTTCAGTTTCATTGCCTTTTTCTAAGAATTCAGTTCTCTTTTGATTTGCCCTTTAAAGTTTTTTAATTTAAAAAACATGAGGTTTGTCTTTTTAAAGAAGGAGAGCTGTATTTCTCCTGAAGTGGTCTCAACCTACAGTGGCCATTCTGACAGGCTGAGAAACACTAATTGGGCCAGAAGCCAGGAACACATGTTTCAAGGGAGTGACTAAAAGGAACAGGATTTTATATGAGAAGGTTCATGAATATTTATGAAGAAAAAAATGCATATGTGTAATTGTGCTTTATCCCTCCCATGCTATGATGTCTGGGAACTTGAGGTTTTCTTTTCCGGGGTCCCTTTGGTCAAGAGGAGTCTGTTCAGTTGGTGAAGGGGCTTAGGATTTTATTTTTAGTTTACAATATATAATCAGACTAATTTTTTTTAGTATAGTTAGCCTATTCTTTATCTCTCAGTGAACTCTTCCAGCGTCAGTTGTATTAGTTCCATTTGATGCTTCATGGATTCTCTCTATATCCCCTTATCCTTGGGGCACTATAAAAAACATCCTCTTTTGAAAACTCTTCTTTCTTGTAAAATACACTATTATTACTTGTGATTGTTTGAGTTGGGGAGGAAGTAATTTTTTTTAACCATGTGATACTTGGATACGATTTTTCAAGGCTTCTTTGGACATTTAACTGCGTCATTGCATATTTGTAGGCTTATAAGTACTCAGTTCTCTTTTGATTTGCCCTTTAATTTTTTTTATCTCCATATCTTGTGGACTGAGATTTTGATTGCTAGCATCAAAAAATAAAATGCAGCTATAAACAATATAGTTTATTCTATAGTTTGTATGAAGATTAGTTTAACAATTTTTATATTAAAAGGTCAAAGTAATATATGTACATTGTTTTTTAAAATCTAATAGATAAGTCTATATTGAAAGGCAGCCTCCCTCCTCTACCCTTTCTCAATTTGAGTCGTGCTGTCTACAGGCAATCGTTTCGTAGATAATAAGTTGATGTTGTATTTTTAATTTGTGTAGGGTTTTTTTATTCTTTTTCTTTTTTATTTTTGAGACAGAGTCTTGCTCTCTTGCCCACACTTGAGTGCAGTGCACTTGCCAGTGATAGCTCACTGTAGCCTCAAATGCCTAGTTTCAGTGATCTTCTCCCCTAAGCCTCCCAAGGAGCCAGGGCAACAGCTAAGCCCAGCTGATTTTTTAAATTTTTAGTAGAAACAGTGTCTTGCTATATTGCCCAGGCTGGTCCCAAACTCATGGCCTTAGTAGTCCTCCTGCCTCAGACTCCCAAAGTGCTGGGATTATAGGCACCATGCCTGGCCTAATTTGTGTTTTCCTGGGATTGGTCCTTGTCCTGTCTTGCACTATATGTGTTAAAGGCCCTTCAAGGTGGCAGAAACCAGTATGACTCTATAACCTGCAGTACGTATATGATAGCTGCTCAGTCCTCTAGTGATCATTGTGTTTGTACAGTTGTATGGTACAGTTCTAAAAATCTGGGCCAGGCATGGTGGCTTAAGCACCCTGGGAGGCTGAGGCTAGAGGGTCACTTGAGCTCAGGAGTTTGAGACCAGTCTGAGCAAGAGCTAGATCCCAGCTCTACTAAAAACAGAAATATTAGCTAGGCATTGTGGCAGTTGCCTGTAGTCCCAGCTGTTGGGGTGGCTGAGGCAAGAGGATCGCTTGATTGAGCCCAGGAATTTAAGGTTGCTGTGAGCTAGGCTGGTGCCATGACACTCTAGTGTGGGCAATATAGTTAGACTGTCTCAAAAAACCCCCAAAAAACCCACAAGATAAAAAATAATTAAATATAATTAACTAAAAATTGGCTTATAGAAAACAGGCTTATGGACAGTACTCCTATAAATAGTTACAGTACCTATAACATTTTATGGTAAAACTATAAAAATGAGATGTTTTAATAATTTGTGTGCATTTTCTTTTTTATGTCAAAATGCTAAATGGAAGTTTAGTATTGAAATGTGGCAATTCATTATTATTTTTTTCTTTAAAACTGAAATGTGTGTAGGAAAATATATAAAGCATACAGTTTAAATATAAAGTGTTTACTCATGTCACAGCAACCTGGATTAAGAAGTGGATTGTGTCTACTCCCTGAAAGCCCTCCAGTCCTGTGCTTATCTGTTTCCTTTTAAAAATAAGAACTATCCTAACTTTTATGGTAGTTTTTTCTTTATAGTTGTACCCTTTTCAACTTATGTAAATGGATCACACCATTTATATTCTTTTTTTTTTTAGAGACAGTCTTTATTACCCTTGGTAGAGTGCTGTGGCGTCACACAGCTCACAGCAACCTTCAACTCCTGGGCTTAGGCGATTCTCCTACCTCAGCCTCCCAAGTTGGGACTACAAGTGCCTGCCACAATGCCTGCCTATTTTTTGGTTGCAGTTTGGCAGGGGCTGGGTTTGAACCTGCCACCCTTGGTATATGGGGTTGGCACCCTACTCACTGAGCCACAGGCACTTCCCCACACACCATTTATATTCTGTAGTGACTTGCTGCTTTTATTCAACTCTGAGTTTTATCTTAATTTCATTGCAGTATGGTATTCTATTGTTTGTACCAGAGTGTATTTATTCTTTCTTGTGGATGGCATTAGATTATTTTTAGTTTGGGAACATTCTTGCTCAGGGTTTTTGGGACATATGTATAAGCGTTCCCTAGGGCAGTATCTTCACATTGAGGTATGTGAAGACTTTACAAAGAATATGGAGAGGATGGACAATTTAAGATAATTTAGAGTTTTTTTTACCTTTCCTAGGAGCAGATGTTTGCCATTGATGACTTCTTACCCATGCACAATCTTACTGTGGGATATTGCCCTGGGGTGTAATATCCTCCAGGACCCTAAACAGATGGGCAATTGATATATTTCAGGGTACTTTTCAGCATAAGTTGTAGGCATCAGTATACTCAACCCCTAAATACGAATCAGTTCAGTATTCCTATCCTTGATTAACCAGAGTTCAATTATTTCAAGCAAATTTTGAATTAAAAAAATTTAGTAGAAAAGATATAGCATAAAATATAATAGTATAATATAAAAATTTTAATAGATATAATATTGTCTAAATTATGGATATAAGGACAGTCCTGGTGGGGTGGTAGGGAGAGGATTGCTTGAGGCCAAGAGTTCAAGATGGGCATGGGTAACATAGCAAGATACCATCTCTTAAAAACATTTTAAATAAAAATTAGCCAGTTGTGGTGGGGCACACCTGTATGTAGTTTCAGCTACTTGAGAGGCTGAGACAGGGGATCGCTTATGACCAGGAGTTTGAGGTTGCGGTGAGCTATGGTCACACCTCTGCACTCTAACCTGGTGACAGAGCAAGACCTTGTCTTAAAAAAAAAAAAAAAAAAAAGACAGACAATCTTATGTACTGATCCATACATATCCATACATACAAAAGATATAAAAATATGGGCAGGTAGGGAAGACATTAATTTAAGAATGGTTATAAAAGAGATAAAATGAAATTAAGGGTATTGTCGTAGGATTTAACCATAAATGAACTGTATCCATTTTTCTTAAAAACCTGAAACAAATTATGGTAAAATGTTATGTAAAACTAGGTACGGGCAGTGCCCATAACTCAATAGGTAGGGAGCTGACCACATACACTGAGGCTGGTGAGTTTGAACCTGGCCTGGGCCAGCTAAAACAGTAATGACAACTGCAACAAAAAAATAGCCAGACGTTATGGTGGGTGCCTGTAGTCCCAGCTACTTGGGAGACTGAGGCAAGAGAATTGCTTAAGCCCAAGAGTTTGAGCTTGCTGTGAGCTATGACGCCAGGGTACTCTACCCAGGGTGACATATGAGACTGTCTTCAAAAAATAAAATAAAATAAAACTGGGTACGAATATATTCTCATTTTGGTCTTCGGTTGAACTATTTCATAATGTATTTTTATTTGCAAGGGGTAATTTATTTTTGCCTCCCATGTATAAATAACTTGAAAAATAGTGTTTAACTTGATAGGAGTATACATTCACTTTTTAAAATGGTAAATAAACTCTACATCAGTAAAAAAAAAAAGTTAACTGCCTATTTCAGTGAAGAGGATTAGCTAGATTCAGATTTCAGTTATGTAAGACTGTCTCTTCCATATAAAGATAGCGCTAGACATACTTCTGATGGGTAAATGATAATTTCTAATTGAGATCTGTTAATAAGCTGGAGCTCTAGTTTTCTAGAATTTATTTAGTTAGATTTAGTCTTTAGCATTATCACTTTAATCATTCTCTCTTATCTCTCTTTTCTGAAATATTTCTCTTGTGTATATATAAGTAGTGGCAAAGACAAAGAAGAACAAATGGAAATAGGTGTCATAGGATTTTAGTTTGAAAGGTTCTTATAAAGTCATGCAGTTCAGGATCTCTGGAATTTTTGGATCATATACTTTCTCATCTTATATAACTTACTGATTCATTCAACGATTATTGTCAGGTACTATCCTTGATGCTGGGAGATATAGCATACATGAACAAAACATAAAAACTTTATCCGTAAATTACATACACATCCTGCACTAATTAACTTCCATTTTAAAATATAGAGAAAATTACCGGTAACCTAGATTAATGATCTTCAAATTGCTAATCTTCTGAGGTAAGAAAGAACTTCTATCTAACAGCTTTCTTTTACCAAGAAAAAAAATGTATTGAGGAGTGTTTTCTTCAGTATAGTATTTTGATATCAGACTCTTGTAAAAAGCTTTATTAAATAATAGGCTATAGTTGTAAAGAATTTATATATTGATTAATGTGACCCATGTAAACAAAAGCTCTTTGTGGGCCTCAGTAATTTTTGCTAAGGATATTTTTGATTTTTTTTTTTTTAAAGACAGAGTCTCACTGTCATCCAGGATAGAGTGCAATGGCATCATAACTCACAGCAACTTCCAACTCTAGTGCTCAAGCCATCCTCTTGCTTCAGTTTTTTTATTTTTAGTAGAGACAGGCTCTCGCTTTTTGCTCAGGCTGGTCTCAAACTCATGAGCTCAAGGAACCCACCTGCCTCAGCCTCCCTGAGTGCTAGGATTACAGGCGTGAGCCCCCGCTTCCGGCCCATAAAGGGTTTTTTGACACCAAAAAGTTTGAGAACTGCTACTCATTTGGATGTAGTTTGTAAATTCCATTTTTACAACTAAAATCTTTGTTCTCATCTTGAAATTTTACTTAGGAAACTGGTTAAATAACTTGCCCAACATTGTGTGGTTTAGTTGATCATTGGTTACATTTGATTTAGTCTGTTTCCATATTGAAAATTAAGCAGAATTTTACATTATTAGATTAAAGTTTAAAAAACCTCAAGTTTTCTAAACCAACAATTATTGATTTGAAGTTTTTTTCTCCGATGAGAAAAATCATAGACAATCACCTTTAACATTTGTTTTACTCCTCGTAGTCCTTTCCATAAAGAATGATTAAAATTGGGAAGAACATAAAATTATTATATTTAAAATTAAAATGTTAACCTTTTTCATTTTTCTTGAGATGGTCTCACTTTGTTGCCTGGGTTAGGGTGCGGTGGCATCATACATAGCTTACTGCAACCTCCACCTCCTGGGCTGAAGAGATTCTCCTGCCTCCGCCTCCCAACTAGCTGGGATTGTGGACATGTGTCACCACACCTGGCTAATCTTTTTTTTTTTTAATTGATCCATAATGGCAATAACGCTGGCTAATCTTTTAAATTTTTGTAGAGATATAGAGTGTTGCTGTTGCCTGGGCTGGTCTTGAACTTCTGTGCTCAAGCGACCCTCCAAGTGTGCTCATTCAAAGTGCTAGAATTATAGGTGTGAGCCACCACACTTGGCTGTAAAATATTAAACTACTTAGCAAAACAGTGCACATTAAAATGAGATACCTGTCTGCAGTTTTTTTTTTTCACCATATTGACAGTAGTTGAAGTGGTATGGGTTGTTGAGAATGACATTAAATGTGCATGCATATATTCTATTGATAGCAGTATGAACTGAAAAACTCTGCGGTGCAACTGGCGTTGCCATGTTTCCCCCAAAATAAGACACTGTCTTTTTTTTTTGTTTGTTTGTTTGGTTGGTTGGTTGGTTGGTTTTTTGCAGGTTTTGTCTGGGGCTGGGTTTGAAACCGCCACCTCCGGCATATGGGGCCGGCGCCGTACTCCTTTGAGCCACCACCGCCCAAGACACTGTCTTATATTTATTTTTTCTCAAGAAGACGTACTAGGGCTTATTTTCAGGGGATATCTTATTTTTATGAAGTATAATACAACAATCTACATTTATTCAAATACAGTTAAGGCATCTTCTTCTGGAACCTGACAGGGGGAGCCGACCTTGTTGGAGGAACTGGCACTAGTGATGCCTAAACGCCTTTCCCCTAGCCGTTCACACATGCACAATAGGATGCCTGTGACCACGGTTACCATGCAAGTACGAAGGGCTGGGAGAAAGGAGCTGTGGCAGATAAAAGGTATTCCAGTCTTACCGCTCAGCACCGAAATGCATGGCGTGGCTATGCAGATGGGCTTCATAGCCACGCCCATCACTAGGTCTTATTTTTGGGGTAGGGCTTATATTTAACAAATACATAGAAATCCTGCTAGGGCTTATTTGGGGGGTAGGTCTTATTTTGGGGGAAACATGGTTTTATATGAAGTGCTTTGAAAATCTGCCTGCCTTTTGACAGAATCCAGTTATTGGGATGTATCCTAAAGATTTAAGGATAGGAACAAAGATTGATCTGTAAGGATATTTGAACCACTGGTTGTAATTGTGTAGCAGTTCTCAAACTTTATATATATATATTTTTTCTTTTAATGTCATGCTCTTTTGAGACAGAGTCTCAAGCTATCACCCTGGGTAGAGCACCATGGCATTACAGCTCAGCAAGCTCAAACTCTTTGGCTTAACCTATTCTTTGCCTCTGCCTCCCAAGTAGCTGGGACTACAGGTGCCTGCCACAACACCCGGCTGTTTTTTTTTTGTTGTTGTTGCAGTTGTTATTATTGTTTTAGCTGGCCCAGGTTGGGTTTGAACCTGCCAGCCTTGGTGTATATGGCTGGCAGCCTACCCACTGAGCTACAGGCTCTACCCCCTTTTTATGTTCCTTATGCTCTAAAAAATATTAAGACTCCCCAAAAGGCTTTTTTAAAAAATTGAGATGGAGTCTCATTCTGTCATGTAGGCTGAAGGTCAGGATTGTAGTCATATAGCTCACTGCAACCTTGAACTGTGCTCAAGTGATCCTCCAGCCTCATCCTCCCATGAGCTAGTACTATCTAGGTGAGTGCTACCATGCCTGGCTAATGTTAAAATTGCTTTTTTCTTTTTTGTGGAGACAGGGTCTCACTGTGTTCCCCAGGAACTCCTGGCTTCAAGCAGTCCTCTCTCCTTGACCTTTGGTAGCATTGGAATTACAGGTGTCAGCTGCCCCTCTTGGCTCCAAAGAGCTTTTTGTTCATGTGGGTTATATTTATCAATATTTTTTCCAATGTTAGAAATTAAAACTTCAGCTCAGTGCCCGTAGCACTGTGGTTACGGCACCAGCCACATACACCAAGGGTGGCGGGTTCAAACCTGGCCCAGGCCAGCTAATCAACTATAACAAAAAAAATAGCCGGGTATTGTGGCAGGCGCCTGCAGTCCCAGCTACTTGGGAGGCTGAGGCAAGAGAATCGCTTAAGCCCAAGAGTTGGAGATTGCTGTGAGCTGTGACGCCAGGGCGACATAGTGTCTTAAAAAAAAAAAAGAAAGAAAAGAAATTAAAACGTAAATATTAATTGTCACAACCCCTCGGGCCCCTATGGCCCTTGTCTTGATCACAGCAGCAAGGAACCAGGCGTGACACAGATTAGAAGTACAGGGCTAGCCCTTCTCCGCAGGGTAGCCTAGAGCAACCTCCGCACCACACCGTGCACCACACACCGTACTACACTGGTGAGGGGAGTAATTAACAAATGACAACATGCTGAAGGCTCAGGCTCTTTTTCCACAAGTAACATCTGCGGACAAATGGCCCGAGGGTCTACCCTCAGCTGCAGATCATCTTGCTCTGTGGTCATCTGACTTTTGGCGTTCTCTACAATATTAGCTTATTTAAAAATAATAAGCCTGTTACATGTTAACGTAATTATTTGTATGTTTTCCAAAACAAAAATTGTATTGAGAAGGGTGCAAGTTTTTTTTTATTTTTGGCTTCATAGAAGACAGGTATATATTCTAATAACTTGCATCTGCATTAAATTTGTTGAAATATTTTGCTTTGGTTGAAGAATGTGAAGAAAATTCAGCATCACACAGGTGTTTAGTTGGAAAAGGGAGATGTATTTTAATAACTATCTCAGAAAATAGTGGATATTCTTTGGTACTACACCAAAACTCAACAACAGCAAATGCTAGCTGTTTTAAAGGTTAATACAGTGGGACTCTGAAACTTCTTAATGAAAGTTGGCTTAATATTAAAAAAAAAAAAGGAAATGTTGACATAATATATATAAAAAAAAAATACCAGTCTCATCAGAAGAGTCTTTCTTAAAACCTCAATAAACTCAAAAGTGGAGGATACCACGCCTGTGGTGCATCTTACAAGGGTACATGTAAAACTTTCTAAATATAGAATATAAATGTCTTAACACAATAACTAAGAAAATGCCATGAAGGCTGTGTTACCCAGTTTGATGAAAATATTTCAAATTGGGCTCAGCGTCTGTGGCTCAAGTGGCTAAGGCGCCAGCCACATACACCTAAGGTGGTGGGTTCGAATCCAGCCCGGGCTGGCCAAACAACAATGATGGCTGCCACCAAAAAATGGCCGGGCGTTGTGGCGGGTGCCTGTGGTCCCAGCTACTTGGGAGGCTGAGGCAGGAGACTCGCTTGAGCCCAGGAGTTGAAGGTTGCTATGAACTGTAATGCTACAGCACTCTACCCAGGGGAACAGCTTGAGTCTCTGTCTCAAAAAAAAAAAAAAAAAAATTCAAATTGTATATAAAACCAGCACACTCCATGACTGTATTAATGTACACAGCTGTGATTTAATAAAAAGAAAAAAGTGGTGGATACAAGTTTTCCAAAATTCTAATTTTCCCTTGAAAGCTTGCATTTTATTAAAATGCTGTCAGTTTTTTTCCTTGAAGTATTGGACTCACTTTGTTCTTTTTTGGGAAACTTTCTGCTACATATTCAATTCTGAATTATAATTAGTTCTTTCAAATAAAAATGGTGATCCATGAAATAAGTAGCTAGTTTAGCTCACAGCTTAGACAATAATAGCATAAATGCTTGGTGAAAGTGTTAGTTGGTGTTTTTGGTTAAGAAAAGAGAAGTGAAAAGGCAGAAGAAGACCGTGTACTGGCTACTTTACTAGTAGGGGATTTTTGTGCAGTAATTTAAATTAAATTTAATTTTAATTTTTATTCATTTGGAGACAGTCTTGCTCTGTTCCTCAGGGTAGAGTGCAGTGGCATCATCGTTAACTTACTGTAACCTCTATCTCCTGGGCTCAAGCAGTCCTCCAGCCTTAGCTTCCCAAGTAGCAGAGTCTATAGGCACCCACCTAATTTTTTCTAATTTTAGTAGAAATGGTCTTGCTCTTGCTCAGGCTGGTCTCAAAACTGCTGAGCTCAAGAATCCTCCCACCTTGGCTTCCTAGAGTGTTAGGATTACAGGTAGGTTAATTTTTAAAGTGAAAGGAATTGGCAGTGGTATCATTTTTATCTATTTTATAGTAATATGTGGAATGTACCTTCAAATTAATTTATTTCTGTAGACTCAATTCCTCATCAAGCATTTTACAATTTATATTTTCCTATTGTGTTGTTCTTAATTGAAATATTTGAGTTGCCCTAATTCAGTCTGTGTAGCTTCAGACTGAATTACAGAAGTGAATTTGAAGCAAGTTAATAAAAGACTGTCGGGTCTAGACCCTCGGGCTTCCTGTTGAGACCTCCAAGAAGGGCTGCTAAAGCATACTATCTATATTCTACAGAAGGATAGAACACTTTTTGTGAGAGGCATTATCGAAGATAGGCTGCTTTGTGCATCTGAGATATTTCCCTTTGTTATAATGAAAACCTAACGGTAATTTTGGCTTTTCTCTAGTGAGGTTTAATATTTTTCTAAGCACTAAGTTCAAGGGAATGTTTGATGTTTAAAATTCCTTTTTAAATAGCCATTGTGTTTATTTAAAATTTTATGTCTTAAATAAACTTGTTAAAGTATGCTAGAAGAATATATACAGTATACTGTTTATATAATGTTTTAAAATACACTATCCAGAACATATATTTAAGTATAAAGAAACGATTTTAGATTTAAATTCAAATAATTTAAATTAATGTTGCATGTGTTTTAGTTTGAGGGACAACTTGAAACAATTTATATTTGGATATAAGATATATTTTGTAAATCATTTTATTCAAAATATTTTTGTGGTGTCAACCTTGTAAGGTGACATTATACAGATAGGATAATTTACAATCTGTTAGTCTTGGAAATAAACTGAAAGGAAGATACAGTACTCATCTGCCCTTGGTGGAATAGATCATTTGCACACCATTGTTGGCATATTTGATTGTTGGGGTAAGTGAACACAGGTTCTCTGCAGGTTCTCAGAGATGTCCTACCTTTTAGAGTTATTGGACCACACCCTAGAGCCAGAGACCTGGGCAAGGGAGATAGTGTGTAAGGAAATGTACCAAGTTCTTTTTCCTTCAGGGTTCAGAGAACATTTATTCCTTATTCCTTAGATATTGGAGACAATCAAGCGGATACACTTACAAATAAGAGAAGAAATATACTAAAGATATGCTAACACGTCGCTAGCATATCTCTTAAACTCTTGAAAGGAATAAACTAAATCCTTCTATTTGAAAAATGTACTGAGTAAAAATAAGTTTTTTTTTTTCAAGCCACTCATTTAGGAAATATTGCTTTAGGAGCCTGCTGCCCTGCTTAAAACTGATTACCAGGTGTATGTTAAGTTCTGTTTTGGAAAAAGAGGTTGCAGGAAGCTCAAGATGGGATTATGTGCAGTAAAATTTGAAGAGTTGGACAGACCCGTAATGGAATATCACTAATGCCTGGTGCAGTTTAGCTGGGGTAGTTTATGCTTTTTATTGTTTGGGTAAGAATTGACCAAGGAGAATGGATAAGAATGTTACATTTTGCCTAAGTTTATATACAGTGTGAGATATTCTTAAGGATTGTTAGTCTGGGAGTCTGCTTGATGCCCAGAGCTCAGTGAGTAGAGCACTGACCACATACATAGAGGCTAGAGGCTTTAAGCCCAGCCTGGGCCTGCTGAACAACAGTGACAACTGCAACCAAGAAATAGCTGGGCGTTGTGGTGGGCACCTGTAGTCCCAGTTACTTGGGAGGCCGAGGCTAGAGAATTGCTCAAGCCCAAGAGTTTTGTGAGCTGTGACACCCCTGCACTCTACTCAAAGAGGTCAACATAGTGAAACTGTCTCAAAAAAAAAAAAAAACAAAAACTGAACACCCCTGTTTTAGTTATAGTTAATTGGAAATTTGCTTAGAAGAACTTGAGGCAGGCAGGATTCTCTCACCTATTGAGAATAGAGTTCTATTTGGTTTGTATATAGTTGGGCATATATGAGTAAATAATGTGAGTCAAATTTTGGGTACCTAGGGAAGTGAGCAGAGGAGTAGAGATAGTTTGGTGGGAGACATGAATAATCTAGAAAGAGTGCAGACATGATGCCCCAGCAAAAATGGCCAAAGATCAAAGAGGCAAGTTGTCTTGTCTTGTTGAGAGTCAGTTGCTTGAAGGTTTTTGGTTTTTTTTTGTGGTAGCTATCTCTTTTGATAGGTAAAGGCAGGGGTGTGGGCTGGGCTCAGAACAAAAGAGTGTTTTCATGTAAACAGTTGGGTAAAATAGTTTGCAGGCTTGTTCTTTTGTTAAAATACTTGATTTTTTACTCATTGTGGTTTTCAAATCTTAATTTATATGGCGTTTGCTCCTAAGACCACTTCTTTAAAAGATTATAATAATGAGTCTTTGTGTGCATGTTAAATTTTTGTTCCCTGCACCAAAATAATTTTTTATTGGCTCTGTTTTCATAAACACTCTTTACCATTCATGTTTCTGATGCCATACTTAGATATATTTTCACATAAACTATTGGGCTATTTATAAAATAAGACATAAAGATATAGCAGAGAAGGCAGGAAATACTTGACATTTGTGTGCTATATCTTATTCTCTGCTTCCTGTCAGTTAAACCACGATGAGAGGAACAGAGACACAGATGTACAATTGCTGCTTTAATTTCCCATCCGGGACACCAGTTAAGCATAAAGCTTGTTGCATTGAACTTTTCATTTGTTGATTCTAAGGATATTGTAGTCTTATTTTATATTATATTCTATGGATTATATGTATCACCCAGTGGCACTTAGATGTTTGATAAAGGACCTAATAGGAAACTATAACTTTTACCTATTTAAAAAGAATTTGCTTTTGTGACATTTTTATAGGCCATAAAAGATTTATAGGGTATAAATTCACTGTGAAATGCTAAGCTATAATATAATATTTTGATCTGGATCTTTTAGTATTTGACTATTAATTTATTTGTATATATTGGTTTATCAGGATTCTTTAACACTTTTAAGTCATGGTAGTGTAACTTTCAGGTGAAAGATGAAATAGAAGGTCATAGAGATTGGCTTAGCCAAGAAAATATAGTTAGTAAAGGACAGAGTGATTTGAACTTGAGTGCAGGTCTTCTGATGCTAGATCTCATGTCTCCAATGTTAGGACAAAGTTTTTTTTCATTAAATTACTATTTTACCTATTTTTCAGTGACTTTAACTTTTAGGATTGTCCTAACTCTTAGTATTACCTTTGTGTCCCCCACCTCCTTCCCGTCCTGTTCTCTGTACTTGGGGAAAAAATAGATATTACTTATCTCTAAAGAAATAGCCCACATGCTACTTTCTTGTGTAGTTTTTTCAGGTTCATATGTGTAGTTATCCCTTCCTATTCTTTCATCATTTAGTTATCCGTTTACTCCCCCTCACCTCCATTTTAGGTGATGAACTACTTCAGCACAAGGACCTTTCATCCTTATTTATCTTTGGTTTTGTATACCCAGTACCTAGCATATAATAAATGTCCTAAGTACTTCCTAGAGCAGTGGTTCTCAACATTCCTAATGCCATGACCCTTTAATACAGTTTCTCATGGGGTCGTGACCCACAGGTTGAGAACTGCTGTCCTAGAGGAACAAATAACATTCATGATACCCTTCAGCAGGCTCATTAAAGCACTGTAATGTGGCATTTTTCTACAAGTTGCCTTTATGGTTATTTGTAAGAAATAATCTATTACAAAGTTTCTTTCCTGCTTTGGCCTTTCCCCAGGCAAATTGTTTTTGCTATTTATGGAAATCAAGTATCTTAGTGAAGTTATTAGTGTTTCTACCCTAGTTAAGAGTGGTGATTATATATTATTACTCCTCTAAAAAAATGTAGCTGAAAATAGTTAGATTGCTGAGCATTGACAATGTTTTACTTTTGGCTTTAAATTAGTCTGGAAAAAGTGTCTGGCTCCTTGTTATAGTCCTAATTTCTCCAGTAAACCAGGGGGATAATTCTTTTTACCACTTTTTGCTTCTGTTGTCTCTAAGTTTATGGTGCCTTAGTGATTTCTGGCATGTAAATTATAGTCAGTCTTATTATCAACAAGGCAAGAATATGCATAAGTAGAACTTTAGCTTAGACCTGTCTGCTCAAGGAATGTGTTATTAAATTCACATAGTAAGTTTTTCCAGCCAAAAATTGATTCAGGCTACTATCTTTAAAAAACAAAAAAAGTCAAATCTAAGGATTCAAGTCTCCTTTTTAAAGGTTAAAGGAAAAAAGTGTGAAGGTGGACGAGTTCCATTTTTAAGGAGTTTTAGAAGAACCAAACAAATAGTTCTTTGGTTTATTAAGACCTGATTTAGGTTAGCTGGTGTTGTGGCAGGCACCTGTAGTCCCAGCTACTTGGGAGGCTGAGGCAAGAGAATTGCTTAAGCCCAAGGGTTTGAGGTTGCTATGAGCTGCAACACCACAGCACTCTACCCAGGGCAACATAGTGAGACTCTGTGTCCAAAATATAAAAAAACAAAAACAAAACCTGATTTAGGGAAGATAAGTGGAAAGTAGTTTATAGGGTTGTTGGGTGTCCTATTACATGTGAGATGTTCCTTTTTTGTGCCATCTGCTTGGGGTGTTAATGTATTTCTCTGTTTGAATCAGAAAGTACATGTATGTATGTCACTTTGAGGATAGTCAGTGAAGCTTAGCTTACTCTCACTTGTTCTGTGAAGCCAGTGTACCACATGAAATTCTTTTTTTCTTGCTAAATACCCTACCATGAGCAGCATGTGAAATTCTATAGAAAACTAAAATACCTAATCTTTTACCATTTTAATGAAGAATTTTAGTAAGTAGATATTTTTTATTTGTAGAAGAAAGTATCCTTTGACCTTGACCTCTTTTTACTTTATTTATTTATTTATTTTTTGAGACAGTCTCACTTGTGCCCTGGGTATTGTGCCATGGTGTCATAGTTCACCGCAACTTCAAATTCTGGGGCTCAAGCAATTCTCTTGCCTCAGCCTCCCAGGTAGCTGCGATTATAAGTACCTGCCACAATGCCCGTCTATTTTGGAGATGGGGGTCTTGCTCTTACTCAGGCTGGTCTTGAACCTGTGAGTTCAGGCAATCTACCCAAGCACCTCGGCCTCCCCAAGTGCTAGGATTATAGGAGTCAGCCCCTGTGCCCAGCCTCGTTTGACTTTTTAGCACACAGTGTACTCTTAGTATTCTTTTTTTTTCTTAGTATTCTTTTAAATTATATTTTTATTTTTTATCTTTTTGAGACAGGGTCTTCTTCTGTTATCTGGGCTAGACTATGATGCCTTCCATAGTCTAGGAAACCACCATAGTCTAGCCCAGGTATGGTCTAGTAGCTACAGTACTAGTTAACTGTATCCACAAATTGCTAGTACAACTGTCCTCTTGCCTCAACCTCCTGAGTAGCTGGAATTACAGGTATATATCACCATGCACAGTTAATTTTTTATTTACAGTGAAATAGGTCTCACCGTGTTACCCAAGATGGTCTTGAACTCCTGGCCTCCTACTTTGACCTCCCTATGTGCTAGGATTACAGGCATGAGCCATTGCTCCCAGGCTTTCCCAAGTACTTATATTTGTAAAGGGGATGCTTTTTCTTTTTCTTTTTTGAGACAGAACCTCAAGCTGTCCGTCTGGGTAGCACAGCTCACAGCAACCTCCAACTCCTGGGCTCAAGCAAGTCTCCTCCCTCCGCCTCCCAAGTAACTGGGACCACAGGCGCCCACCACAATGCCTGCCCAGCTATTTTTTTTGGTTGCAGCCATCATTGTTCTTTGGCGGGCCTGGGCTGGATTCGAACCCACCACCCTAGGTGTATGTGGCGCCTTAGCCACTTGAGCCACAGGCACCGAGCCCGGATGCTCTTTCTTAATAAAATCTTGGTATATGTATCTTTGTTGGATTTCTTTCATTCAGAACCAAATTAAAGCAAAGTTAAGGCTCCTGAGGTTAACCTTAAGGAAATCAACTTTTCCTGGAACAGTCTGCTTTTATGTTTGTATGTACCTTTTTCCCCCACCCCACACCAGATTCTCCCTTCTCCTCTCCTTACATACTGACAGATTGTCTGAAAGGTAAAAAAAAAAAAATTTTTTTTTTCTCCGCAACTTGTACTACCGGCTCAGGGTGTAAGGTCATATTTTTTTGTGTTCATTTGTTGAGAGTTAGAGTGTAGCTAGTAGATAGATGTTGAAGGATAGTGGCAGAAGTTTCTATTCCTGGATTCTAAGATAAGAGCCTGTATTGCCTGACAATCCCACATTTTTTTCTTTTTTTGAGATCGAGGTCTACTCTGTTGCCCAGGCTAGAGTACAGTGTCTATTTATAGGCATGATCATAGCACACAGTAGCCTTCTGGGCTCAGGTAATCCTTCTTCTCCAGTTTCCTGAGTAGCTGGGACAACATTGTGTCATACCACGTCCAGTTCCACATTTTTAAAATTTTTTTTGAGAAAGAGCCTCAAGCTGTCCCCCTGGGTAGTGTACCGTGACATCACAGCTTACAGCAACCTCCAACTCCTGGGCTCAAGCGAGTCTCCTGCCTCCGCCTCCCAAGGAGCTGGGACCACGGGTGCCCGCCACAATGCCCAGCTATTTTTTGGTTGCAGCCATCATTGTTGTTTGGCGGGCCCTGGCTGGATTTGAACCCACTGCCTTAGGTGTATGTGGCTGGTGCCTCAGCCACTTGAGCCACAGGCGCTGGGCCCAGCTCCACATTTTTAAAGCAGAATATTTTGAGGTGGAATGTAATTTGATTAAGATTAGTTGATGAAGGCCAGGGGAGGTGGCTCATGCCTATAATCCTAGTACTCTGGGAGACCAAGGCCGGCGGATCCCTTGAGCTCCTGAGTTTCAGACCAGCTTGAGCAAGATTGAGACCCTATCTCTAAAAATAGCCGGGCATTGTTGCTGGTGCCTATAGTCCTAGCTACTCAGGAGGCTGAGTCAAGAGGATCACTTGAGTCCAAGAGTTTGAGGTTGCTGTGAGCTATGACGCCATGGCACTCAACCCCAGGGCGACTGAGTGAGACTGTGTCTCAAAAAAAAAGGATTATAAGTCCCATGAGGACAGACAGTTGGGTGTGTTTTGCATCCTGCTGTATTTCTAGCAGTTAGAGTAGGGCCTGTCGCATACAGGTGCTCAGTGGATATTTGTTGAATGAGTAAATTCATGAATGAACATGAACTGAGGTCAGACATGTTCTGACTCTACTTCTGAACACTTGGATTTCTTGCAAGTTACCAAAAACAATAGAAAAATTCAGCAATGTAGCTAACTTCAAAATAACTATACAAAATCAATTATATTCCTATATAAAAAAGAATTATAAAATAATATTAGAAAAAGAAAGATAGCATTGTTCAGCAACCAAAATAGAAAGTACCTATCAATATAGCTTTAACAAGAGCTGTGCAATTTTTTTGAATACATAATCATTTACTACTTGTTTGTTACAGAATACACAAGACAAAATATAAATAGCAAACAATTTTTTTCCTTATTATATTTTTACCAAAGTCTAAAAAAAAGACAACTAATATATATAAATAAAAGTAAAAAATAATTTCTAAAAAAAAGCAGTAACTTTTTTCTTTTTTTTTTTTTTGAGACGGAGCCTCAAGCTATCCCTCTGGGTAGAGCTGTCACAGCTCATAGCAACCTCCAACTCCTGGGCTCAAGCAAGTCTCCTGCCTCCGCCTCCCAGGTAGCTGGGACTACAGGCGCCCGCCACAACGCCCGGCCATTTTTGGTTGCAGCCATCATTGTTGTTTGGCGGGCCCGGGATTTGAACCCGCCACCTTAGGTGTACGTGGCTGGTGCCTTAGCCGCTTGAGCCACAGGTGCCGAGCCAAAAGCAATAACTTTTTTACTTGATAACTTGCAAGTAACTTGGTAACTCGGAAGTAATGAAATTTGTATTTTTTTTTTTACAAACCATGGGGATTTTTAAGTTATCATAATTGTACTAGCTAAGATCTTCATCTTTACTAGGAGTAGTGGTAATGAGTACACTTATCTCATAATTGATTTGTAGATAATGCTTTTGTTTCCTCATAAAATTGATATATTTGTCCCAATGTTATCTTCAATGATTATGCCAGTGTTTTGCCTATAGTTGATGTTCTGTAAAATATTCATGGAATAAAGGAGCCTGGAATTAAAAAAAGAAAGAAAGAAAGAAAGAAAGAACATCACACATCTATAACTGATGAATTTTTCACACCGATTTCTGTAATGCACATTGGCTAAAGACAGGGTCTTCAATAAAGGGTGCTTTCAAACTACTTAAGCAGAATAATGAGAGAAGCTATGAAAGAAAAACTAAGTGATGTGAACCATAGAAAAAGATATCCAACATCTGGATTATGGAAATCTAAGCAGTGAAAAATGAAAATGGAGAAGACAGACTATGTTTTAAAATATAAAAATTAATTTCTCAGACTTAAATTATTTCACAAAAGTGGAAAAAAAAAACCACTTGGATTTCTTTAACCAATTTTTGTCATGGACCATCTGTGTAGGATCTAGAAATGGAGTGGTGACCACAGCAAAGTTCCTGCCCTTATTTGGTTGTCTATCAGTCTTGTATCCGCACATATTTAAAGGAAATAGATATGTGTATTACTGACATGATTAGATGAAGAATACAGTAAAGTAATACATGTAAATGATAGTTGTTATTTTATAATTATTTTCTTAAATTTGATTGTTTTAAAAATTAAATACAGTGTACATAGTGGTATCTTGATACATATGGCATGTAGTGATCACATCAGGGTAATTAATGTATCCATCATCCCAAGCATTTATCATTTCTTTGTGCTGGTAACACTCAGTATCTTCCTTCTAGTTATTTGAAACTACATTATTGTTAACTTTAGTCATTCTGAAGTTAGAACTATTTCTTAGCTGGTTGGTAAGTGATATAGAACGCTAGAACTTATTTCTTATCTAGTTGAAATTTCTTACCCTTTAATGAATTTACTTATGCCCCCTTTCCTGCCCTTCCCAGCCTCTAGTATCCTCTCTTCTGCTTTTTGTTTCTATGAGATTAACTTTCTTTTTTTTTGCTTCTACATATAAGTGAGAACGTGTAATGTTATTGTTCCTGGCTTATTGCACTTAACATAATGTCCTCCAGTTCATCTACGGTGCCTTGAATGACAGGATTTCATTTTTTTAAAGTGTTTGAATAGTATTCCATTCCATTCCACTGTGTATACGTACCACGTTTTCTTTATCCATTCATCTGTTGTTGGACACTTGGATTGATTCCTTATCTTGGATATTGTGAATAGTGTTGGAATAAACATTTGGGTGCAGATGTTGCTTCAGTATACTGATTTCCTTTCTTTTGGATGAATGCCCAGTTGTGAAATGACTGGTTTGTGTGGTAGGTCTATTTGGAGTTTTGTGAAGAACTTCCATAGTGTTCTCCATAGTGGCTGTACTAGTTCACACTCCCATCAGCACTACATAAGAGTCCCCTTTTCTCTTCAGCATTTTTGTTTTGTGCTAGAATAGCTTTTTGATAATAGCCATCCTAGTTCTGGTGAGATGATACCTCATTGTGGTTTTGATTTGCATTTCCCTGATGATTTGTGATGTCAAACACCTTTTCGTATGTTCGTTGGCTATTTGTGTATCTTCTTTTGAGAAATATTTATTCAGATCATTTGCCCATTTTTAAATTACATTTTTGGGGACACTTTTTTTTGTGTTTGTGTGTGTTTTACTATTGTGATCTTAGGGTTCCTTGTATATTCTGGACATTAATCTTCAGTCTAATGAACAGTTTGCAGTTTTTTTTTTTCTATTCTTTTAAGTTGTCTTTTCACTCTGTTGATTGTGTCCTTTACTGTGCAGAAGAATTTTAGTTTGATATAATCCCATTTGTTTATTTTTGCTTTTGTTGTCTGTCTGTTTAAAGTCTTAAATTCTTTTCCCAAATTAATGTCCTGAAGTGTTCCCCTTGTGTTTTCTTCTAGTAGTTTTCTAGTTCCAGGTCTCCTATTTATGTCTTTGATCCGTTTGGAGTTGATTTTTTTTTTTTTTTGAGACAGAGACTCAAGCTGTCACCCTGGGTAGAGTGCTGTAGCATCATAGCTCACAGCAACCTTCAACTCCTGGGCTCAAGCGAGTCTTCTGCCTCAGCTTCCCAGGTAGCTGGGACCACAGGCGCCTGCCACAATGCCTAGCTGTTTTTTGGTTGCAGCCGTCATTGTTGTTTGGCGGCCTGGGCTGGATTCGAACCACAACCTTAGGTGTATGTGGCTGGCGCCTTAGCCACTTGAGCCACAGGCGCCAAGTCTGGAGTTGATTTTTTTTTTTTTTTGGAGACAGAGCCTAAAGCTATCCCCCTGGGTAGAGTGCCATGGCGTCACAGCTCATAGCAACCTCCAACTCCTGGGCTCAAGCAAGTCTCCTGTCTCAGCCTCCCAAGTAGCCGGGACTATAGGCGCCCGCCACAACGCCTGGCCATTTTTTGGTTGCAGCCATCATCGTTGTTTGGCAGGCCCGGGCTGGGGATTTGAACCTGCCACCTCAGGTGTATGTGGCTGGCGCCTTAGCCGCTTGAGCCGTAGGCACCAAGCCTGGAGTTGATTTTTGTATAGGGTAAGAGAGACGGAAGTCTAGCTTCATTATCTGTGTGTGGATATCCAGTTTTCCTGACATCATTTATTTATCCTTTCCCCAGTGAGTGTTCCAGGCTCCTTTATCAAAAAACAGTTCACTGTAGATATGTAGATTAATTTCTGAGTTCAATATTCTGTTCCTTTGGTTTATACTCAGACATCTTTTTATGTCTGTACTGTGCTGTTTTGGCTACTACAACTTTGTAGTATATTTTAAATTCAGGTGGTGTGGTGCCTCCAGCTTTGCTTTGGCAAAGGTTTGCTCAGGTTTGCTTTGACTATTTGGAATCTTTTGTGGTTTCATAGAAATTTTAAGATTTTTTTTCCCATTTCTGTGAAGAATGTTATTGATAGGGATTGCATTGACTCTGTAGATTTCTTTGGGTAGTATCTAATTTTCTGATTTGTTATTATCTTTTTCCTAATTTCCTTTAGGATGTGCCAGATTTTTTTGTATCCATGCAAAAACATCAGTTATTATTAGAGATGTTCCAG
Organism: Galagoides demidoff; assembly: GCA_963574575.1. Classification (NCBI taxonomy): domain Eukaryota; kingdom Metazoa; phylum Chordata; class Mammalia; order Primates; family Galagidae; genus Galagoides; species Galagoides demidoff. The sequence continues at coordinate 1,740 of CAUYQV010191569.1, read as the reverse complement.
GATTAAGTATAATATATTTTGCTTTGTAAGTCGTAAAGAACTTATTAGATAGTAGGTGTTACTAATGAATGCTAATATAAATGGACCTTATGGTGCTATTGGATGATTCCTAGATATATCTTTATGCTAAAATATTTTTTAACACACTGACTGCCATAGTAAGAAAAAAAAAATTTCCTGGTGTAACCATGTTTTATTGGGTCAAGATAGATCAAGAGACATATGAGTTATATATGCTTCACAAGGCCCTAAGCCTAAAACTAGCCTAAGGTAAATATATCTCTTATGGCTGGTAATGTGTTGAATCTAATGAGTGCCTGTGCATCTCCTAAGACAGCTTTGAATTTTTGAACTTTCCAAGTGTAAGACAAAGCCATAAAGTAGAAGACATCTCTAAGAGCCACATTTGAATGCTCCCTCACATGGTCAACTCCTCACAGGAGCATCTTTCTTCTAAATAACACCCTGTAATGGTAGCACCCATAAGTCAGTGAGTAGGGCACCAACCACATACACCAAGTCTGGTGGGTTCAAACCTAGTGCGGGTCAGCTAAAACAACAATGACAACTGCAACAAAAAAATAGCCAGGCATTTTGGCAGGCACCTGTAATCCCAGCTAGTTGAGAGGCTGAGGCAAGCAAGCCCCAGAGTTTGAGGTTGCTGTGAGCTGTGATACCACAGCACTCTACCCAGGGTGACAGCTTGAGACTCGGTCTCTAAAAAAGAAAAGAAAAATAACACCCTGTAAGAAAGTAAAGAGTTCATGAATTCTGGTAATAGCAGTCTCTATTCAGTGACTAGGAAATTTGCATCTGTCATTGAGATCCTATCTTTTATCATTGAATAACTAAGCATCATCTATTTAATTAAATATTAAATTATTTAATAATAGTAGTCCCAGCTATTTGGGAGGCTGAGGCAAGAGAATCACCTAAGCCCAGGAGTTGGACGTTGCTGTGAGCTGTGTGATGGTGCCGCGGCACTCTATTGAGGATGACAAAGTGAGACTCTGTCTCTAAAGAATATATATATATATATATTTAATAATAAATGACGAGATACAGTCAGCCATCGATGCAACTATTTCATGTATTTCAAAGCTTAACAGGCATGTGAATGAATGAAGGGTCATTTTGACGTTCAGTTGAATAACTTGTAAGTAGGATTATGTGGTAAGGAGATATACCTTTTTGAAAATCTTATTGCCTTGTTTTTTCCCTTTTCCAGTCATTAGGCAAAGGACAAAAACATGAAGTAAATTGGTTAAGTGATTTTTGTTGTTTTTAAAGAATTTTGCCATCCCCTGAGCAGTTTAAAACTCCTGAGAGAGAATTGTAAAACCCTTGTTGAGAATTTCTAGTATAAGTAATTAATGAAGAATTTAAGGAGGGCAGCATACACATTGTGAAAGGGAGGCACTCAGCCTGCAGAGATCTCACAGACCATCAAGGCTCCTATTAACGGTCTTTATTGGTGGGGGAGGGAGGCTGCAGAGCAGCACCAAGGAGGAGAGAAAAAGGGAGAGAAAAGGGAAAGAGAGAGGAGGAGAGAGAGGGAAAGCAGAGAAGAGAGAGCAAGAAAAGAGAAGCTTATCTTTTTTTTTTTTTTTTTTTTTTTTTTTGAGACGGAGCCTCAAGCTATTCCCCTGGGTAGAGTGCCATGGCATCACAGCTCATAGCAACCTCCAACTCCTGGGCTCAAGCGAGTCTCCTGCCTCCACCTCCCAAGTAGCTGGGACC
>CAUYQV010191568.1:0-18935 GCA_963574575.1 Galagoides demidoff | reverse complement strand
TTTTTGAGACGGAGCCTCAAGCTATCCCCCTGGGTAGAGTGCCATGGCATCACAGCTCATAGCAACCTCCAACTCCTGGGCTCAAGCGAATCTCCTGCCTCAGCCTCCCAAGTAGCTGGGACCACAGGCGCCCGCCACAACGCCCGGTCATTTTTTTGGTTGCAGCCATCATTGTTGTTTGGCGGGCCCGGGCTGGGGATTCGAACCCGCCACCTTAGGTGTACGTGGCTGGGGCCTTAGCCGATTGAGCCACAGGCGCCGAGCCAACACAGTTACCTTCTTAAAAAATATTTTCTTTACTTCTTTCTCCCACCACCTCTCTCATTAAAGCACAGATTTTCAACAGGCCTCTCCCTAAGTGATTTTATAAACTGTCATTTAACTATTTGAAAAAGTAATACAAAGAGATGGTAGAATGGGTACAGTTTGAGATACAGATAATTCACAGAGAAAGTCAATGCCCTGCCTTCCCTTCCAGCTGCTGAGCAACCCATCTTGCAGGCAAACTTTGTAGGACATCCCTCCAAATGCAGACTGTACCGCCACAGGCATATATGTCCTTTGTTTAATGTAGAAGGGAGTCTACCTTAAATGTTGTTCTGCCTTTTGTTTTTAAAAATGTTATTTATCAGGAACACAATCCCATTTTAGTACATGTATTGCTTTCTCTTTTTGAAAATGACTTTATACTATTCCATTCTATCTCTGGGTAGTAATTTATTTTACTAGGAACTTATTAACTTATGAATAGGCATTTAGAATTTCTTGCCTGACTTTTGCCACCATATACAACCCTGTAGGAAATATCCTCAAACATATGGCACTCCACATAATGCAATATTTATAGGCTAAATACCTGGCAATTAAATTGTTGGGTCAAGGGAGGCTCCTGTGGCTCAAAGGAATAGGGCACCAGTCCCATATACTGGAGGTGGTGAGTTCAAACCTCGCCCTGGCCAAAAAAACTGCAAAAAAAAAAAAAATTGTTGGGTCAAAATGTTAACTAGATGGTTTTAATCATTATCACAAAAGAATATTCTCAAATTAGTTTAGTTGTTGTTGGTCACAAATTCCTGGAGGGAAGGAGGAGAGAGGTCTCTGGAGTTTCCCTCCCCCTCCCCACCAACTGCATGTTATATGACTATTGTTTATATCACAAATATCTATAGAATTAGATCAAATTTTAAATGTTCTGAGAAAGTTTTACTATTCAAAGGAACAGTAATAGTAATAAAATAGTACCAACGTGAGCAGTAACTAAGGTGAATCTGTATGAAACATAAAGAGTGATAATAGGTGATTAGTCTCCTCTTAATTTTTAAGTTACTAAAATGGAAGAACTGAAAATTTTATATAAAAGATTTTCCTTAAATGAACAATTTCTATAAGCTGTTTGCCTCCACTTGAAGAGGCCACTTGGAGGAGGTTTTAGATTCTGAAAGGTGGAGAACACCAGAGGTCTACGGATTGTGTTTGTACACAACTGTGCTCTCTTCCGAGCCATTACAAGAAGACATTCACACACTTTCTTTCTCTTTTTGCCTAAGATGGGTGAGTAGCTCGCCTGATGCCACAGACGACTTGGTGTCACAGTCTTTTCTCCTTTGTTTTCTAAGAAGAAGGCAACAGCTGGGACTCTTGACTGACTGTGCCCAGACAGATCATCCATGCCTGACTTCCAGCAGTGAAGCAGGATGGGGAACATTTTAGATGAACGATTCTCAATAACTAACTGGTAACTCAATAATCCAGACAAAACTCATGCACATGGTTCATTTCTCTCTTTCCATGCTCAAGAGTGAACATAGGCCGCATCTTTTCAGTACACATGTATAAGCCTACTCTCTAGACTTTGATTTATGGCCGTGGGTTGAGTAGGTGCTCAGAGCTTCCTTTAGCCAAGTTCCTAAGCGTGTGCATCTGTGATTCAACAATGTCAGGTTCACAGCATGACTGGCTTCACATCAAAGTTCTATTATTTGCTGTCATGGGCCTTTTGTGCTGATGTTTGCATATTACCTGGGGATAGAAGTATGTTGAAACTTACACCAGGACTTCCTCTTTGTGGGAAGTCCAGGTTGTTTAAATTTGGTGGCTTCCAGAAGTTCAAAGCCTGAGAAGTACCCCGTTTATTGTCATTCATAATGACAGAGAACTGCCTAGTGCTTAGTCATGCCCTCTTGCTGTTTGCAGTTTTAGGGAATTACAAGCAGCTGCCTCTGCAGTTTTCAAGTGGCATTATGGTGGAAAACGGCACAAGAAATACCCGAGAAAATACCAGTCTGCCTTCTCAAAGAGGATTTAAAAGATTACTCTATTCTTTTCCATAGAAATCCTCATCATTGTAATTTGTAAAGATTCCTGAGTTTGAAAATGACACCTGCATAGTCATACACAGTTTGGTTTAGGAGTTATTGAACTTACTTTGCCTGGTAACTGAGTCACTGTCATCACCCATCCTGCCACACTCTTCTGTTTACCCATAGAATTGGTGTAACTCTAGGTAGTTTGTTTAAAATATGATTTACATCAAATATAGTTATTGATTTCTTAAGATGATTTAGATATTAAATAAGATTGTATGTTGCTAAAGCTCTTAGATTCCTAGTACTATCCATTAAAGACATAATGCTAGCCGTAAAACATGAGCCACATATGTAATTTTTAGCCTTCTTACCACTCAATTTAAAATGTATGCAAAAACCAGGTGAAAACGAATGTAATTAATATTGTCTTTTATGGTATGAAAATATTATCAATTTAACATTTACTCAACATAAAATAGCTAATGAAATGGCTCACGTTATTTTTTTTTTCATACTAAGCATTTGAAATCTGATGGGCATTTTATGTTTATAGTACATCTCAATTTCAACCGACTACATTCTAAGTGTTCAGGGGCCATATATGGATAATGGCTAAGATACCGGACAATGTGTTGTCTTAGAATAAAGGCAAACATTCCATAAATATTAGCCATGTTAGCTCTCATTATTATTCTTTCTCTTTTCTGATGGCACTTTTTGACTCTACTCAGCATTTATGTACTTTTTCTTTGTTTTATATCAACTTTTAATCCTTCTTCTTCTAGGAAGAATGCTCACTGGAAAGTACTTTTGTTTCCTGTAGCCATCTTTTCAACATTTCTCCATTGAGAATCCACCGTGTTCCAGGCACTGGAACTATTTTTAAGCTTTGTATTTGCCTTCGCACCTGATAGAGTATCTTCCCCATGGTAGGCACTTGATAAATATCTGGTGCAAGGATGGCCCAGTTTTGTGTACACACACACACATTTCAGAGTAGTTTTTTCAATAAAAGTCATAGTTTTTATAGAATTTTCTTTTAAATTAACAAGCATGGTTTTGAACAGTGACAGTGTTTGCTTTGACTGAGTTTGAGAGATTGATCCTTCATCGAAGCTTTGTTATTCTGTATCACAGTGAGAGCTCATTGATCCTTCATCGAAGCTTTGTTATTATTCTGTATCACAGTGAGAGCTCCACGGGCGTATCCTAAAACCTGCATTGCTACATAAAAACAGATGCAAACTTGATACAAACTCATCATCTTTGCTCTGGAAATAAATAAGACTGGACGTAGTTATGTGGTGTTTCAAATGATTAACCAAAATAATATGAAAGTTCTATACGAACTATAAAAGTTGTACAAATAATAGTTGTTGCTAATATTGCTGTTAATGGATTACAGTGTTGTTTCTTTTCTCCTTTGTTCTACAGAACAACCCATGGCAGTCTCTCTAGTATAAAATAAATGGATCTATAGTTAAACAAGCATAGAAATGATATATTGTAGATTGTATCCCAGGATGAACATTAATAACATGTTAGGATGTTCAAAATTCTTAGAAGTTTAGTAACAAATCTATTCAACTTCATTGTAAAAACTGGTATACCACACACCACTTACAATTTGGCAAATTGTAGATTATAAAAACTAGTTAAAAGGAGGTCAAGAAGGCTGTAATTTAATCTTGGCTTCCTAGTACCTACAAATGATTTTTTTTTTCATTTCAATATATTTAAGGGGTACAAGTGTTTTTTTTTTTGGTTGTTGTTGTTGCTTTTGATACATGGATGAATTGTATAGTGATAAAGTCAGGGCTTTTAGTGTACCCAATACCTGAACAGTACATGTATACATTGTACCCTATAGGTAATTTTTGATCTCTTACCCTCCTCCCTGTTGAGTCTCCAAAGTCTACTCTACATGACCATGTATACCCATTGCCTAGCTCCCACTTACAATGAGTACATGTGGTATTTCTTTTTCCCTTCCTGAGATACTTCACTTAGGATAATGGCTTCCATTTCTATACAAGCCACTGCAAAAGACACTGTTTCATTCATTTTCTGATATATCTATTTATACAAAAACCACTGTATTAAATTTATAATACTCAAGTCATGACTGACTTCTGCCATTACAACATGACTTGTATTCATGCTTTGTTAATGGTATATATTGAGTATTACAATTTAATAAAGGTTTTTTTCTTCTTAAAATGTGTATACATATTTTGGCACATTGTATATACATTTGTATCCATATATAATCATATATATATATATACACACACACACACAACCCCCCCAATTTTTGTTATTCACTCATCAGTTGATGATCAGTTAGATTGCTTCTTTATCTTTGCAATTGCGAATTGTGCTGCAATAAACATATGATTTCATGTGTTTTTTTGATATGACGACTTTTTTCCTTTGGATAGATACCCAGTAGTGGCATTGCTGGATCAAATGGTAGATCTACTTTTAGTTCTTTGAAAAATCTTTTCACTGATTTACAAAGGGGTTTATTAATTTATATTCCCACCAAGAATGCATAAGCATTCCCTTTTAACTGCATCCACGCTGAGATCTATTGTTTTCTGACAGTGTAATAGAATGAGAAATCAGTTCCAAGGGGAACTCTCAAAACTGTACAAATACATAGACATCAAACTACCTGCTGGGCCATGATCTTTGGTTCAGCAATGAAGTCAAGATGAAAACCAACTGAATTTTATTCAAATCTGCTAGTGTATCTGCACCTCAGTTTCCTCCTTTGAAAAAAAATAAAAATCAATGATTTTTCAACCTTGATTATAGACCATTATCCCCTATGGCATATTTAAAATAGAGATTATTAAGTCCCTATTCCTAAAGAATCTAACTTGGGATGTGGCATGGATTTCTTATGTGTGTGTGTATAGCATGTGTGCAAACACGGAAACCAAGCTTGTGTAAGTAATGTTTGCAAAATGAATAACCAGAAGGCATTGTTGTATTAGCTGGAAACTGATCTCTCTATCAATTACTATGTATTTGGGAGGTGGTATAAATCTTTATTTTAGGCTGTCACTGCCTCAGTGGAAATCATTCTCATTAAAATGTTCAGTTTCTGATAAGATTCTGTCTTTTATTTGTGTGTTCTTAGAAATAAAGGAGAGAAATCAACCCACCTTTATCTAATAAGAAATATTAACAATTTCCTATACCAGTTATATTATATTGACTTATTATAATTGCTAAAATAGAATAATGAATACAGTGTGTTAGTTTTGGTTTGAAGAGATAATTGAAATTTGGGAAGGTGACACATTTTCATCTTATTTTTATTCTATTAACATATCAAAATAGATTTATTTGTCTTCTCTTGCTTCTGCAGACACAACTCAATACACCTCAACCGAGTCAAAGACTAAGAAGTTCCTTTTTGTAGAATGGGATTTTCTTCATCATTCTGACCAGAATAAGACGGAAGCAATCACTGCTAAACTATGCCTGTTTGGATAATGCTCTCAACAAAGATACTAGGAAGGACGGTTTTCCACATCAATAAACCACAAACCCAACAATCCAGCTGAGTCTTTTACACAAGTCCCCTGGGACTGAGCTTGGCTCCCTCCACCTACATTTATGGTGTGTGAAGAAGCATCTGCACAACAATCTGAGAACAGGTTTGAGGATATTTAACAAGAGATTCTGAACAAGATTATAGAAATGACACCTGAGAGGCAGCAGGCTAAATGTGTTGTCAAAGTCAAAGTGAAATAGCAACTTGGTTGTTTTGCTGAATATTTAGATTGTTTCTGACTCCTCCCTTAAACAGTTTAGTCCAAGTCTTCACTAATATAATAGAATTAAAAAATTTAAATTATTGAATGCTAGCTTTAACTCTTTTCCTCTATTCACATGTACAAAGTCTGAAGAAAGGGAAAAAAATTGTCAACTACCTTGTCTCTCCATGATTTAACAAATCTGCAAAGGAACCAAAATATTTTATAAATGTCTTTCTAGTATCTTGTTCATGAATTTTTACAAAGCTTCCAAACTATAAATATTAGAGTAGCAGATATTTCTCAATAAGGTACAATCACTATCTATTATTTTGTAATATCATTTTTGTATTTATGCATAAATTCAACAAAGTAGGTTTTGTGTGGAGCATCTTCACAACAGATAAAAGAAGATAAGTACTTTTTAGTTTAATAAATAAGATAATTTTCTTGTAATCATGTAAATAGTTAAGGAATATCATAATTCTTTTAATTTATTCTAAAGACTTTTAACGTGCTTTTGTTTCTTAAAAGCAACTGATCCAGGAGATGAGACCTAAAGCTAAAAACTAAGACACCATGGAGTATTATGCAGCCTTAAGAAAAGATGGAGACTTTACCTCTTTTATGTTTACATGAATGGAGCTGCAACATAGTCTTCTTAGCAAAGTATCTCAAGAATGGAAGAAAAAGTATCCAATGTATTCAGCCCTACTATGAAACTAATTTATAAACACCCACATTCCATATGAAAGCTGTAACCCAACTACAGCCCAAGATGAAGGGGAGAGAGGAGGGGGAGGTTGGGTGGAGGGAGGGCAATTGGTGGGAACATACTTATGGTGCATTTTTACAAGGGTACATGTGAAATCTACTAAGTATAGAATATAAATGTCTTAACATAATAACTAAGAAAATGCAATGAAGACTATGTTAACTAGTTTGATGAAAGTATTTCAAATTGTATATAAAACCAGCACATTGTACCCCATAATTGTATTAATGTACATAGCTATGATTTAATAAAAAATAAATAAATAAATAAAAAGCAAATAATAGGCAAAGAGCATAAAGATATATACTGTATATTGGAATTCATTAGTTGTGACATTAAAATAATTGTGACTAATAAGTTTATAAAACTAAAAACAAATTAAAAAATTTCTGCAGAAAATTGAAATATAAATAAAAATCTGAAGAAATTATAGGGCAACAAAACAATAACTGATATTAACAATTCATTCTGTGATTGTAGTAGGTCTCCAAAAGGATAAGATCACAACAGAAAAAGCAATAAGCCTTTTTAAGAGAAATTAAAGAACTAAATAAACAAAAGGGTTATCACATTTATAGATTAAAAGATGTTACATTGTTATTATGTGAGTTTTTCCTAAATGGATGTATAGAATAATTGCAATCACAAATGAAAATCAAGATTTTTTTGGCTAAATTTGGTAAATTTTGATCCAGAATTTTATATACAAAAGAAAAAGCCGAAAAAAAAATTCAAGACAATATTAAAGTAAAAGAACAAAATTGTATAACTATATGACTTATACTACTAAATATCAAGACTTATTATAAAGGCACAGCAAATAAGAAAACAAAATTAGTTCAAGGACGGAAAAATATACCATAAGAGTAAAATAGAGACCAACATCTAAATGGAAACTTGATTTGTGATAGAGCTGGAATTGCAGAGCAGTGAGATAACAAGATACTGGGCCAACTGAATTTCTATGTAGAAAAAGACTAACTCTTTACTTCTACCTCATACTATCTGTAAAATTCAGTTCCAGGTTAAAGATCATAATACAAAAGATCAAATAAGAAAGCCTTTATACAATAAAATAGAGAATATCTTTATGATCTTGCAGTAGGCAAAGTGTCTGAAATAGAGAACCATAAAGACTAAATAGGAAAGATTAGAAAATTGGAGTAGATTAAAATTAAGCACTTGTATTCACTATCAGAAAGTATACAAGTTACTGCCTAGGGGCAGATATTTATAATCTAAAACACCACCAAAGATTTCATATAAATAAGAAAACCACATATGTTGCATAAAAATACATTCAACATCAGTCATCTGGAAACACACATTGAAATCTCCTTGAGATACATCTATATAAACACCAGAAAGTTGAAAATGGGAGGGGGCTGTAGGAGGGAGAGAGATGACTGAATAGTGACAAGACATGGAGAAATTAAAAATCTCTTTGGAAAACTATTTTGCAGAATTTACTAAAGTGTATCATATGCATATCCTATGACCCAGCAATTCCACTCCACAAAAGGTGCACATTTTTTTTTTTTTTTACCAATACACACTTAACAAAATATTCATAGTTGTCCTATTGGTAATGCACAAAATACAGAAATAGCTTGTATGTAGATAAATATGTCATGGTATATATCATGGAATATATCCTCAATAGCACATTACATAGCAATGAAAATTATTAATCTGTTAATTCATGGAATAACCTCTTAGATGTAATGTTGAACAAATCATTCCTACTGTCCCATTTTATCTACATAAAGTTAAAATATTGGCAAAAATACTGTATGTGTTGGAAGTCAGAATAGTGGCTATCTTTGGGGAGAAGCTTTGGTACATGGAAGGAGGAAGAGTAGACATAGTCTCTATCTTAATCTTGATGGTGGTTACATAGGTCTGTTTGTTTTATAAAAAGCTGTGTGAGCTGGGTGGCGCCTGTGGCTCAAAGGAGAAGGACATAGGCCCCATATGCCAGAGGTGGTGGGTTCAAACTCAGCCCTGGCCAAAAACTGTAAAAAAAAAAAAAAAAAAAAGCTGTGTGAGCTGTTCACTTATGATATGTGCATTTTCCTTTCTGTTTACTAAACTTTAGTGGAAATTTATTTTAAAAAAGGATGAGAACCAAGATGAAAAATGAATTGGTAGAGATTCAATACTTGGAGAGCTGTAGTTTTTATTTTAAATTATGATGCTTACACCAAATTCTGGAAGGGCTACTTGATCCAGTGGAAAAAGTATGAGTTTATCCCAGAATCTCTCAACAATGGAACTATAGCATTTACAATCTGGGTGGGATAATTTTTTGTTGTATTTGAGGCTGTCCTGTGTGTTTTAAGAGGGCTGGCAGACTCCTTTGCCTCTACCCATTAGATGACAGAATCATCCCCCTTAGTGATGACAGTCAAAACTCTCCCCAGACATTGCTAAATGCCACCAAGGGAATCAATGATTTCCAGGACATGGAATTCTGGTTCTAAAGTATACCACTTCCTTGACTTTGAACTAGCATTTTTCCATCTGTAAACGAAAAGATGATAACACAGTACTCAAAGGGTTTCATCTTTCCTCTACCCCTTGTAGGCTAGTCTCAGAAACCAAGTTTCAATTTTGGGATGGTTTTAAGTGATATACCTAAATTCCAGGAAATTGACAGAGGAAGGGATTTAACATTTGGAAAACACATTTTTAACCTCGTGACCCAGTTGTGACTGGGTAGGGAGAATGGCCCTACCAATATGAGCTACATACACAGCTCTCATTCACAGGCTAATGTAAAAATACATCCAAGAAATTATCATTCTTGTGTTAGCCAGCTCACCTTAACTGTAGTTTGTTAAAATAAAATAATGCTTGGCCTTCCTGTTTTGCTTTTGTTTCTTTGTTGAATATTTTGATTGACATCTATGTTTAACTAGAGTATTTACAAGTATACACAGCAGAAGTGCCTAGTAGAATACTTACCACATAGAAATCCTTGTGTCTGTATGTGTAGAAGCTATATTACCAACTGTGGGAGTCTTCACTGTCTTATTATTAAATCCACTGCTAATTTTTAAACATTTTTTTATGTTCTCATAGTCCCACTAATCTAATTTTTAAAAATTTGAAAGCTTTTGCAAAACTTTACATCCCTTTATTTTGATTTTGACATTTTTTGGTCATCAGTGCCTATGAGGTAAACTTTATTTTCCACCATTTTCTTGGGACTATAGAGGTCTGGGAATAAGAACATACAGTTGTGGAGAGAAATAACACTAATTACTGGAAATCCTTGGAAAGTGCCAAGAGTCCTAAAATCCTGAGAATTTACTTCTACTTATCCAGTGTGACACATGATAAGGTTCTCATTTAGAGTCAGTGCTATCACAGCGAGAAATGGGCTTTGGAATTAGGGACTGACCTCATTTAAATGCAATTTCTACTTAGCATTTGTGTGGAAAGAACTTAATCTCTGTGAACTTCAATTTACAAATAAATTGAATTGAAAAAGCATATATATATGTTAGAATAAAGTGTATAAAATACACAGAACGGAACCTGATGTGTGTAGATATGGATCCAGTATAAATTTTCTCCTTTACTCCTTGCAGTTCACTGGATAACTTTCATAGCCCTAGAAGGTGCCTGTGTAACCTGATCATTTGCATCCTGGCCCTCCTTTTCCCCTTAATAGTCTTTGCTCAGGTTTCTCCTTTTCATTACCTCATTGTGAGAGTTGTTTTCTTAGTTTGGTTACTATAACAAAGTACTATACACTGATTATAAATAGTAGGAGCTTATTTCTCACAGTCTGAAGGTTGGGAGTCCAAGATTAGGGTACCAGCATGGCTTAGTTCTTCCATGCAATTTGGTCTTCTGTTTGTATTCTCACAGGGCAGAAAGAGAGTGAGTTGGCTGCCTGAACTCCCTTTGTAAGGGCACTAATTCCATTCACAAAGGCTCCACCCTTATGACCTAATCACCTCTTAAGGGCACAACCTCCAAATACCATCACATCTGGATTAGGATTTCAACATAGGAATTATAGGAGGAACAAACATTCAGTCTATTGTGCCCTTCTTTTAACTTTTAAAGGTTAATTAATTTAAATGAAGACAGTCAATTGTTTTGCTTTGGAATTACATGTAGTAATTTGTCCTTCCATTGAGAAGCAACTGTGGATTTCTTTATTGTGAAATTCACTTTAATTTTCCCACTTATTCTAATAGTTTACTTGCTTTTACTGAGAAGTTGTGTGGTGTTTTCCCCTTGGTATTTGAACAGTATTTTCACCACCTGAGGAAGAGTTACCTATTTCTTTCCTTCTATATAGAAAGATAGTAGGAAAGAACGCAAGGCCTAGCAGGGGTGGCCAGCCTGGGGCCTGCAGGCCAGGCCACATGCTGATTTTGTGAGGGTACTTTTTGATTATTTGTGCTGTTAGATATCATGAAAAGTATGCATGGACCTTTTTATTTTGCTAATCAGTTTTTGTTAGGGTTTCTGTATTTAATGTGTGACCCAAGACAACTCTTAGTTTCTCAATGTGTGGCAGAGGGGAAAAAAAAGGTTGAACACCCTGGCTAGAGGTTGGTTCCTAGGACAACCACCATTTTAAATAAGCATTAATGTCTCTGCTTGAAGGGAATAAACTGATATCCTTGGAACTGTAGTTCCAAAACATATTTCTCACAAATCATTGCATTGGTGTGTCGTGCGACATCAAACCAAAAGTATTCCAAGTGGTTAAATAAATAGTGTATGACAAATGAGTATTAAGATAACTCTGCATTTGAAAGCTTAATCTTCATGATTTTTTCAGAGGCAAATATAGAAGGGAACACTCTTTGCCTAATTACAATTTGCCTGCAGGTTGATGCCATCCTTGTGGGTGTTTGCAACAATGGCTCCACACCTCCTTTGCTGCCAGCCTGGGCACAGTGGCTTCTTGTGACAAAGCTCTTGCTTAAGGATAGGCAAGTAAAGCAGCGCTTTGAAAAGCATGTGTACTGATTTAAGAAATCTGTGGAAATGTATTTTTTAAAGTCAAAATATATTTTGTTCAAATGCTCAAGGTTAGTTATTTTCAAATAAGCAAAATGGAAAAGGTAATAACTGTACTTTGTTATGTAAGAAAAGCAAAAAAAGAAGAAAACCCTCCCACAAAGCCAGATAAGCTAAAAGTATGAGTTTTAGAGATTGGGATTTATTTCCCAGAGGGATGTGATTCAACTGCTTAATTGTCCAAGAAAAAGAAATGCATTTAAGTTAATTCGCCCAAATCTGACAAATCTTTAAAAGCTGTTGGGAAGTAAACTTTAAATTGAGCAAATTTCAGAAGCAACCTCATTAACCATTCTTTTTGGTATAAGACAGTACTTTGCTGACTGAGGAAATGTGGTATTTTCAGAAATCAGGCAACGTTATCTTGCTTTAAGAACACATACATGTTTATTGTTGTGATAACCATCTTTGTGTGAGCTGCTGAACGCAAATGCCCCAGAGTAAGACTATAGCACAAAGGCTGCTACTTGTACTCAAGATTTTCATGAGTTAATGGAATAAAGTTCCATTTTTAAATATATTACTACATGGTTATGTGCGGGGTAGGGGAGAATAAGCACAGTGTGCTTTGTAACATTGCTTAATTATTATTATTAGTGGTAGCATTATCTTATTCTCCCAATACCTCTCCAAGGTACGTATTAAAGATCACAATTTACAGATGAGAAAACTGAAAAGAACAAATGGAGAAGTGACATACTAGTAGGTTGCAGAGCAATATTTGGCCCTAGATAGACCTTTCTCTGATGTGTGTTCTATTTCCAGACTCTCATCCTTCCTGCATTCTGTACGTACTTGTATATCCATAATTATATACACTAGTAAGGGCTCTGAATTATCTATATTATTTACAAATACTTGAGGCAAGTGTCTTTCTCTGCTGCCTGGGCGAGCTGTAGGTCTGAACCCAGCCAATAGACCTGCCTCCACGAGATGATTAGAGTTGGCCACGTTTGAGGAAAAACTGGTCTGCTAAGCCCAGGAGGATGGGAAGCAAGGAGACAGCAGGCAGTCAGGAGGTGGAGCTCCCCCTGGTCCGGCCCATCTCTCCTCCCTCAGCTTCCACTTAGAAAGGAATGGGGAAATGAATGGGAGGATTACAGTTGGGAAGACAGCCAGGCACCAAGATAGACCATTGAGTTGGCATGAATTCTGAATGACCATATGTTTGTGTGCTCAACTGCCCAAGGGGTCCTGCTGTGCACACTTAGACACCTATTGTGTGCAAGCAGTGACTGTGCACAGAGTTATGGTTTTCACTGATGGTAGTATTTCATGTGAATCACCATGCTGCTTTTTATCAATCCTGCCACCATAAAATTTTGAATGAATGCAACTTATCTTCCAGAAGGCTGCCATCCAAACATCAGGGGGGAAATTAGATTATTGTTGGTTTTCATTTTTATTCTAGCTTGAGGACTAATAGCATTATGACTCTTGAATTCAACCAAAGTACATGCTGTATTAGTGATGACTAATTTTTTGAAGTAAACAGATTTCAGACCTTATTCTATTGCATAAAGAAGTTAACCAGGATCAGGTAGAAAATTCTGGCTATTGGAAAAGGTCAGTACAAAAGATGAGTTGCTGTTGTTAAAAGCTCCTTCTCTTAAACACCATTATATAACCAGACAGATAGTCAAGCAAGTAGTTTCAAAGAGATCAAGGAAAGAGGAAAATTATTGATTCAGAGTTATTTTGAATCCAAAATTCAAAATGAAGAAGTTAGGAAATATATAAAAGTAAGGCCTAGAGGTGGCTTTTCTGTCCCTTGCCTCATGTCAATAGTAGGAACTTCCCAGTTTTCTAAGTCCTAGTGTGCATTATACTTTTATTATTTTGGCTGTGTCCTTATTCCTTTGGAGAAGTCTTAATTTAAAGCAAATTGTGTTTGTTTGGTGGAGCAATGACCCATGATGACTCTGTCTTTTCTCCCAATTCATATATTGTGCTTAGGAATTTAGGTTTGTCTTCACTTGGACCTGCATTATTGGAATCACCCCAGTGTTAGAAGTAAAAGTGGAATGAGAGATACTCGGCTGCCATTTCCAAAACTTGAAGGAAGATGCTCTTTTAACTACATTCTCATTTTCTGTGCAAACTATGGTGGACAAACAGGTTAAATAAGAAGACTTTGAAACTCTTATTTTAGGTTATAAAGACAGCATTTTGTTTAACTGTATTTTATAACCTGGCAATAATAGGTCAAATAACATGATTCCAAATGTAGATTCCATCAAAATATTGACCTGATAAAAAGACTCCTGGTTGTGGTTGATGGAGCATTTGGATATAGAGAATCCATCAGGAAATGAATGTGGTAGACCCAGACTCTGTGGTTGCAGGCTTCAGCTAGTTTGCATCTTTAAAAATTGTCCTGTTAAGGTGTCACTATTGCCGTGAAGCCTGAAATACACATGCCAGTTGTTGCGTCTGCATAACCCACACAGAGTCCAATGCTGATTCTACTTCTGTAGATCTGGGGCAGGACTGAAGGGCTCTCGGATGCAAAGAAATCCATAGATAATTCTAGTGGTCACCCAGTTTGAATTTTGTTTCTGTCACTTATTAGCCGTGTAATTCTGGGCACATTTTTTAACCTCTGTATACCTTACTTTCCTCAGATGAGTTGCATAGGTTAATACAGATTAAGCATTATATTCTATTAGAACATATAAATAAAAGGAGCTCCATTTGGTTTCTGACTTTAAAGTCTTGCCAACATTACTCCTGTTATCTGCAGTGACAGTGCACTTGTGTTTATAGAATGGGTGTGGTTCATTACCTCTGAAACTAAGAAAATAATTAACTATTCCTCATCCACAATGCAGTGGAGGGGAAAACTTCCCCAGAGATTTCTATCTTAGTCGAAGCTTCAAATATTTGATGATATACAAGACAGTATGGTTCACTAGAGCACAATGGTTAAGCCCACAGACTAAACATGGAGTGCTGGGATTTTCCTCCAGATTCCACCACTTCCTAATTAGGTGACTTTGCACAAATTATTCAACCACTCTAAGGCTATCTGTAAAATGGAAACTTCCAGGGGCAGGGACTTCATTTTTCTTGCTCTCTGATGCCTCTTGAGCTCTTGGAAGGAAGCTTAGTACAAATGGGTATACAAAACATACTGACTGAATGAATATATTGATTAATGATAAATGGTGCAATCAACACACTGGCTTGTAGAGCTGTTATGTCTGGAACTTAGTAAGTACTGCTCACATATTTTATATGTAACATTGTATCCTCAGAATTCACTAAGTGAGCCACTTCTTCTGGCTTTAAGTCAGAATACTATCAGTTATTAATTGTCATGACAGATAAATACTGCCTCAATATTTTCCACTACATTATGCAGTTTTCAAGCATCTCACAAAAGATGACAGCACTGTTTTTATCTCTTTGGTCCTTCCCTGCGTCCCATCACTATCCTTAGTAACCTTTTTCCACTCCACTATGGGGCCTGACCATCATGGATTCTAAGTCCCAGTTCCTACATCTCTGTCTTTGGTTTTGGCCAGTGGCAGGTGTCAGGAGGAAATCAGAAGTGACTTCTACAGCCAAAGCCCCTGTCAAGCAGCCCCCTCCCCATTTCTATCTGTGATAGGATTTAACAACTATTCAATCCTCTTACTGCTTTAGCCCTAGGACTGGTAACAGCTTCCTGTTAATGCTGGTCACTGTGTTGTTCATCACACATTACTAGTGCCCTAACCGCACCCACATCTCACGTCTCTGCACAAGTTTCCTTCACTAACTTTATTGGTTAAACCTTTTGGAACGTGCCACCAGTTTCCTGCTGAAATTGATCAACAATCAACATGATCCTTCACTTAAAGAACTAGCTTTGTATTGGCTTGGGCACTGAACAGGAGCTGCTCAAGCACATTTCCCCTTCCTTACATTGTTTAAGATCATAAGGTCATGTGAGTGGTAGGAACTACAATAACTCTGTGCTTTACCAGTCCCTGAAAATGACTTCCTTTTAAATAGGAGAACACACAGTATTTGTAGATACAGTGAACTGTATGTGGGTGGGGTAAGGCAGGATGGGAGCACAAATGGTTAATGGGTGGTGTAGCTCTCTACCCACAAAGGGGAGCAGAAGTCATCATCTCTCACCTTCCATGACAATTCTGTTTCTTGCAACTTGGAAATCACTGAATCATAAAGAATACTCCAAGTAAATTCTGGTTTCATGTGCAGACATATTTTCATTGACTCTTCATTCAGGGAAGTATTTGGGCTATTCACATCCAAAATAACCCCTATGACATCTCCTGTGTAAACCTATGTTTATAATGTCATAACATGTGAATATATTACTTTAGAATTCAACACATTATAACACTGACTATTTCAGGGGGGAGGATTTAGAAGCAAATTATCTTTTCATTTCAAATTTTAAAATACATCAGGCCAAAAGATATGATTCAGCAATTTTATTTTCATTAAAACACATTGAGTGGAAAAATCTTTCTGCACGTTCAGTTCTCTTGGTCCACATTCAAGGTTATACCTCAGTTCTAGGTTTATATTTGAAGGCATATTTCATGCCAAATACAGGATAAATATTTACACATGAAATTTTCAAATAAGGGCATTTCATTGGCAAGGAGTAGCAGAGACAAATTTCATGGGCAGTTGACAGAAAAATGTTTTTGAGAAGTTACAGTCTAGGAAAAGAAGACATTAGATTTTGGAGGATAAGCAGTGGACTTTAAAGTTAATGAGATTAACTTGGAATAATTTATGGACAGACTTGACTGTTATACCCTATTGTGTGAGACTGTAGTAGCAGAGGTAGCCAGCAATCCTGGAGAGATTATTAATAGTAAGTGCTATGTACCAATTACTACTTATTTCCCTCGGCATGTATATATAGATACCTCAAAGAAATAACTGACCGACTGAGATGATACTTACAATACCAAGAAATTTGACACTTTATTCTTTAGGCAAGAGGGAGCCATTAAATGTTTTTTGAGCAGTATAAAGCTGTACTTTATATGGAATTATTTTGCATGGTGAACTGGATGCATTGAATGGAGGATATCCTGGGTCAATTAAAGAATTGCTACAATGATTCAGACATGGGGTATTGAGGGCCCACATGAGAATATTTAACTGTATAAATGAAAAAAGGAGCAGTGCATGAAGGGAGAATTAACCCAATATGAACATAGATTCAGAAAAGTGAGTTTACAGAAGAGAAAGAGGGCAAAAATAGTCCTGGAATATCACCATTCACAGTCACCAAGATGTGGAAACAACCTAAATGCCCTTCAACATATGAATGGATTAATAAACTATGGTATACGTATAACAGGAAATACTACTCGACCATAAAAAGATGGAGATTTTGTATCTTTTGTAATAACTTGGGTGGATTTGGAGAACATTCTCCTAAGTGAAGTATCATAAGAATGGCAAAACAAGTATCACATGTACTTAATGCTAAAATGGAACCAGTAGATTAATACCAACATGTTCACATGAGAGAAAAACTAAATTAAGTTCAAACATGGGGAGAAAGGGTTGGGTAAATGCCCACCTAAGGGACGCATTTCATGGGTGCACAGCTCACTTCCTGGGTGAAGGACACAACTATAACTCAGACTTTCACCTTAGAAAAGCACACTATGTAACCTAATTGTATGTACCCTCATATTAATCTGAAATTTAAAAAATAAAGCTGCTTAAAAAATATTTCTAGAATATTCTAGATGAGAACAATGATGCAATGTAAATAAAGGGTCATTTACAAAGGGGAGTTTGGAAAATCAGCAAAATAGTGAAGTTATTTTAAACCAGCTGAATTCGAGGGATTGGCAACATATATTGTCTATGCAACAATTGGAAGTTCTGATATGGAATTTGAAAAAAGATTTGGAGGTTCCCATGTCAGCCTGAGGATCTTATGGGTGGAGGTGACATGTTAAGCTGTAAGGACTACTGCAGTTACCAGAGACGTGAGTATGATATATGAAGAGAATGAAGTGTACAGGGTAGAAAAGACTTTGGAGAATGCTTCTCAGTCGAGGACTTGAAAAAATGCAGGTATTAAGAGCTCACACTCTGGTTTAAGCTTTAAAAGTACTTCCTCATGTATTTCCTAATTAGACCAACAAGATAACACCGAGAGGGTAAATGGTAGTTATCTTGAGAAGAGAATGCCCAGGTCTGTCAAGTGACTCTCCTAGGGTTACCTAGTGAGTGGTAAGCAGAATCAAAACAAAAATCCTGGGTTCTTTTCTCCTTGGCCCAGAACACCATGCTGCCTTTCACATGCCTGAAATGAGGCTCCTCAAACATACTTCCTAAAGACCTCAAGAGTCTGCAAAGCTCCCTGAAGGAGCTCAATCCTGAAGCCAAGTCTGAACTGAGAAGCTCAGAGAGAGAGGAGGCCATGGAGGTTCAGCCCGAGCACCTTTGCTTACACAGCGAACATGAACCTAATACCTCATTGGTCCATAGGGCTTCCTCAGCCAGAATCAATGCAAAAACCACAAGCTCAAACATTCCTGATGTCATCAAGCCTTTTCCAACAGTAACTCACCTTCTCAATAGGATTGAATTAATTCTGTGAAAACTTCTTTTATTTTATTGAAGGGATGGTATTCACTGATCAAAAAAGGGGGGGAAGACATTTTCAATATGATTTGTGTCTCTTATGCTGTTCTATTCCAGAACAGTCTGTGAGCTTTGAGTCTGAGTGTCAGGATGTCACATTATCCTAAGAGGGCACAGCATGGCCTCCTAATAGTTGGAAAGAGTTTCTTTGTATCTTTTAGCACATAATTTACCAAGCAATGCTTCAAACTTGAGGGGGGATCATTGGATATAGTAGTCAAGTATTCTGGAAGGATTTTCAACAGGATAGCATCATAAACACACACACCACACACACACACACACACTTTTAGGTCACTTCCCCAGAGTAAATAAAATGCATTTTGAGTTTTGGAAGGTTTGCCACGTTTTTTCTTATTTTGTGCCTCATACATTCTTTGAACTCAGCTTTTTCAT
>CAUYQV010191567.1:0-10917 GCA_963574575.1 Galagoides demidoff | reverse complement strand
AGCTATCCCCCTGGGTAGAGTGCCATGGCATCACAGCTCATAGCAACCTCCAACTCCTGGGCTCAAGCGAGTCTCCTGCCTCAGCCTCCCAAGTAGCTGGGACCACAGGCGCCCGCCACAGTGCCCGGTCATTTTTTGGTTTCAGCCATCATTGTTGTTTTGGCGGGCTTGGGCTGGGGATTTGAACCTGCCACCTTAGGTGTACGTGGCTGGCGCCTTAGCCAATTGAGCCACAGGCGCCGAGCCCTAATTAATTAATTTTTAAAGTAAATTTATTTCAGATTAATGTGAGGGTACAAACAACCAGGTCAAAAGATTAGATTTTGTGAGGTAGAGTCCTTCTTGTTAATTTTAATTTTTGATTAACAAAGTGATTGTGAAAGTAAATAGACTATTAAAAATATTGTATAATACAAACCACTTGTAAATGACTTTACTTGGATTATTTGACCTTTTAAATTATTTATACTTTTAGATTATCCCAAGGGCCACTCTGCTCCTGTATCAAAGCAGGTACTGCAAAGCTGATTCAAGAAGAGCTGTCTCTGTTGTGTGGGTCTGACTTTTGCAACTGTGCTTTTTCTGGTATTTTGGCAGTAACAATAGCTACTGTTTATATGTGTGTATATGCCATGATACACATTTTAAATTCGCATTTAATTTAATTCTCACAATGGCCAGCAAATTGAAATTTAGTAAAATTCAGAGATTTGCTTGAGATTGCCTGGTTAGAATTTGAACTTTGATCTAACTCTTTTTTTCTTTTTGAGACAGAGTCTCCCTTTGTTGCCCTTGGTAGAGTGCTGTGGTGTCACAGCTCAGAGCAACCTCAAACTCTTGGGCTCAAGTAATCCCCTTGCCTCAGGCTCCCAAGTAGCTGGGACTACAGGTGCCCGCCAGCTAGTTTTTAGAGACAGGGTCTTGCTCTGGGTCAGGCTGGTTTCAAACTCTTGAGCTCAGGCAATCTGCTTGCCTCGGCCTCCCAGAGTACTGGGATTACAGATGTGAGCCACTATGCCTGGCCCTCTCTAACTCTTAAATTCACTATTTTCCTTTTTGGTAATCTGCTTGGTAGAATGTTAGCTGTATTTGCTAAAATATGAATTTCATCAAAATTAAGGTTTTCTTTCTTTCTTTACTTTAGAAATGGATGCCATAATATACATCTAAACCTTAATGCAAACCTTTTTAAAAAAAATTTTTAATAGGCTTATATAAGAGCTCATTCTACAAAATTATATATATATTGGCTTTTCTCTTTCCTTAAACAGAGACAAGTTTTTGCTTTGATAGGGTTCCTTAACTAGCATATTTTATAAACAATTATATTACCCTCAAGATTTTAAAATTAAAATCATTAAAATGTATGATTATTATGAGTAGTTATCAGGAATAGATAATTTTGCTATTTGATGTAGGAAAAGTTATTATTTATTTATTTAGAGACAGAATCTCACTTTGTCACCCTCAGTAGAGTGCTGTGCTGTCACAGCTCACAGCAACCTCCAGCTCTTGGGCTTAGGTGATTCTCTTGCTTCAGCTTCCCGAGTAGCTGGAACTACAGGTGCTTGCCACAATGCCTGGCTATTTTTTTGCCACAGGTGGCCAGGGATGGGTATGAGCCCACCACCCTCGGTATGTGGGGTCAGCGCCCTACTCACTGAGCCACGGCGCCACCTGACATATAAAAATTTACAGATATTAATTATCGGTTTCAATAGATTTGCTGCATAATTTCCATTTGTCTCATTAGTTCTTCTGCAATTGAATACAGTAAGTCCTCAATGTCATCCATAGCTTCTTAAAAGTTGCTTCTGCAACTTTGAACAAAACTACATATAACAAAAGTGATTTTATTTTTCATCAATATTATAACTAAACAATGATGGATGAATCATTCATTTGAAGTCACAGTTTCCATAGGACTTACTGTATATTATTTTCAAGTCACAGATTCAATAATTTTTTCCATCTAAAACCTGAGGGGAAATTTTTAGAAAATGGCTAATTATAGAGAAAGGATATGGTAGTGAAAAAAGGTATTAAATTTGGCCACCGGGTGTCAATCTTGATCCGTATTCACAGGTAGTTAGGGAAAGAAAAATCTGAGTACAGCTTTTCTTCTTAATACTCTCTCCAGAGAGCTAGGAGAGTGATTTTATTTAATAACAAATAGAACATGTTTTTCTCTTTTAAAGGCTTTGTGATTTCTCTTTTACCACCATGAAGATTTTAATCTTCAAAAAATCTGAAAACAAACAAAAAGGACTGAAAATAGTAGCAAAAGAAGTCTCTTTAACACAAGTGGACTAATGTTTGTGTTTTTAAAATTATTCTGGGCTAAGCCTGACCAGCTGTCTAAGATATCATTGGGTAACTTGATTTCTGTACGCTACTAACTAAGTAAAGTTTCGAAAGGTTGTATAATAAGGAGGAACTTCCTAGCCTCTAGCGCTGCTTACTGTGAGCTGTGCCTAGGAACTCCTTCTAGAATCTAAATATTCTAAGCATATAAGCATTTACATATACATAGTTGTTCTCTTTTTATATATAAATCACAGAAACTCTTTTTGGTACATTTAATAATGTATCTTGGACATTGCTTTCTATCAGTTATATAGATCTGCTTCTTTCTAAATTGAGACCACAGTTTTCCAAAAAGATTATGAAGAGCGCTCGGCAGCTCGGTGCCTGTGGCTCAAGTGGCTAAGGTGCCAGCCACATACACCTAAGATGGCAGGTTCAAATCCAGCCCGGGCCCACCAAACAACAATGATGGCTGCAACCAAAAAATAGCTGGGCGTTGTGGCGGGTGCCTGTGGTCCCAGCTACTTGGGAGGCGAAGGCAGGAGACTTGCTTGAGCCCAGGAGTTGGAGGTTGCTGTGAGCTGTGATGCCACAGCAGTCTACCCAGGGGGACAGCCTGAGGCTCTGTCTTAAAAAAAAAAAAAAAAGAGTGCTCTGGGCTCGGCACCTGTATCTCAGTGCCTAGGGTGCTAGTCACATACACCTAGCCCCGGGCCTGCCAAACAATGGTGACAACTGTAACGACAAAATAACCGGGTATTGTGGTGGGTGCCTGTAGTCCCAGCTACTTGGGAGGTTGAGGCAAGAGAATCGCTTGAGCCCAACAGTTTGAGGTTGCTGTGGAGTTGTGATGCCAGGGCACTCTACCCAGGGTGACATAGTCAGACACTGCCTGAAAAAAAAAAAAGGAATGTTCTGATATTCCCAGCTTTTAGGATTTTAAAAGTGGCACTAAGAAGAATCTGGTCTGACATGCCAATCGAGATAAGAGGGAATGGAGCACAGAGAACTGACATCTTTACCTCTGATGGTTTGCAAGTCTCTGCTGCCCTCTCTCCTCCTCCTTCCAAACCCCTCTGCCAATCTTGAACATACCTCTGACTTCTGTTTATCTTAGATTGCTGATAAATCTGCTTAGAAGCTGGTGATCCCCTTAAGCCAAGGCACAACCATATCATGGCCCCCAAGACACATCACAGCCTCGTAAAGCCCAGGAGAAAACATACCATAAAATTAGATAAAGCTGGATGTAAACTTTCAAAAAATTCTCATTTGAGTAAAACAATGCAGTTTGGTTTCATTCATTTCTGAGCCATTTAACTGGATTGAGGTTATTTTTATTTCTCCAGATTTAGTAGTTTAGGGCTTGAATTTCTCATGCCATGAACAAGGATGCCTGAAATGAGTCAGTAGGGTTATTACGAGTTGTTGTGGCCCCAAATTCACCTTTGCATTATGCAGGACTGACATTGAAACTGTTCTGGACAAAATGCTAGTGATCTTTCTAAAACCAATGTAATTATGATGTGTTGAGACATACCTTCAACAGGTGGCTGGTGATTTCTAACTTTCTGGAATGGTTGTACTCTGTTTTTGGGTTTCAACATCCACTCCCACCCCAAGCACCATGGGCACCTATAACTAGGTTTTGAATTCATTTGGTATTGAGCACTCTGACAGTATTGCTTCATATCCCTGGGGAATCACTGGACATACCCCAGGAGTTAAATGCCAGGGGATACCTGTTACCAAGCTGTGTTCTCTTTCTGAGCACAGTATTTAGAACACTTCGTCAGTAAATGGACCTTCAAAAAGTCTCAGGGCTTTGTAATCTACAAATGGTATAAAACAGCCCCCTTGGAGTGAATTCAACACTGTCTTCTGATAGTCAGGAGAAATGGGTGGTGCTTGTGTCTAGAGGGAAGTACGTGTTAGACGTTTTATGTCCTGGTCGGATGCACAGAAGCTGCCCTTGTTTTGCAGCTGAAGTCCTCTTGGCTCCAGAAGCTTCCATAATGTCTTAGCTAGCAGAGCTTTAGGTCAGGGCTACTGGCTCTTCTACTGGCCTTAAGAGTGGTATTTCAATGCATCTTTAGAGTCTAGTGGCTATTTAATTAATGGGGCCATGAAAACATTAATGCAGGGTGGTGCTCGTAACTCAGTGGGTAGGGTGCTGGCCATATACACTGAGGCTGGTGGGTTCGAACCCAGCCCAGGCCAGCTAAACAGCAATGACAACTACAACAAAAAAATAGCCAGGCGTTGTGGCAGGCGCCTATAGTCCTAGCTACGTGGGAGGCTGAGGCAAGAAAATTGCTTAAGCCCAAGAGTTTGAGGTTACTGTGAGCTGTGATACTATAGCACTCTACTGAGGGTGACGTAGTGACACTCTGTCTCAAAAAAAAAAAAAAAGAAAAGAAAAAAAGAGAACAATGCAGCATCTGAAAAGGTCTAGCATGATGCCGGTGGCACAAAGAGGAGGGCTGCCTTGCCTCTCAGACTTCCAACACCATGATCCAGAAGAATGAGTTCCTTTCCAGGGTCTGTCTGCTCAGGGAATTTTGGCCTCTAGTTTCTACTTTTGCTTTTGTCTGGTAACTGCTGCAAAACCTAATGTCAGACTAGATGGGTTTAGTGCCATTGGGTTAAATACTAACAGTTTCTATACCTGTGAAATAAAAATGATAATAATGACACTGCCTACAAAAATAAATGGGATGATGTATGTAAAGGGAGTGGCACGATGTTGGTCCATAGTAAGTGCTCAATAAATAGTGGCCACCAATGTTGAGAGAGCAGTTGCTTTCATAGTTACCTGCAAAGGACGATTTCAATTATTCCTTATTTAAGAAAGGACCTGCTTGGTCTGAGCACAGTGGCTCATGCCTGTAATCCTAGCAATCTGGGAGGCTGAGGCAGGTGGATTTCCTGAGCTCACAGGTTCAAAATCAGCAAGAGCAAGACCCCATCTCTAAAAATAGCCGGGTGACTTCTGACTTGGGTCTTCCCCTTTGCCAGAAGCTCTGGTGCTTTTTTACTCCTTCTGTATTCCTTTCTGTCTAATAAAGTCCTATCTTACCACTGATCTGTGGTCTGTGAGCCATTCTTGGGATCCCTGAGACCAAGGACCTACTGAAGGAAGAAATTCTGGTAACATATTTTGGGGCCACTGTCTGGTATTAAAGATCTGTGGTAAGCAGTGGAATTACTTACCTGTATCCTGTCTTTCTCTATAATCATAATAATGAAGACTAATAATCTGGATGCCCCTCAGCCCCTAAAAGTGCATAGTGCAGCTGCCGACCTCCAGGTCATGGGTGAGAGGCTATTGGGGAATGAATTTTCTAAATCCCCTTGGCTCTAAAAACGAGCTGAAGGGAATGTTAGAAGGCTTCTGAGCCCATTCTGCATTTCCTCCTTTTCTCTGATTGAAAGCAGAGCAGACAGAAGCAAGCCCCTAGAGGTCCTGAGGTTCCCAGCAATGGTTCTGACTCCACAGCACTAGAAGGTCTTCTAAAAAATGTACTCTCTCAGCTCTTGTACTATCCGCTCATGTCTCCCTTGGTCCCAAACTTCTTCTAGTAATCTCTACAGACTCCTGGCACTTTCTCTCTCCATCCTTGTAGTTTGCATGCTATAAATATATAGGAAAAAAGTATAATAAAAAAATAAAAATAGCTGGGCATTGTGATGGGTGTCTGTAGTCCCAGATACTCAGGAGGCTGAGGCAAGAGAATCGCTTAAGCCCAAGAGTTTGAGGTTGCTATGAGCTGTGTGCTTGTGAGTGCTTGTGCCACGGCACTCTACCCAGGGTGACCAAGTGACACTTTGTCTAAACAAACAAACAAAAAAAGAAAGCACCTGCTCTCCTGACTCTGATAATGTGGAATTTAAAATGAGATCCACTCCTTAAAATGAAAATGTCTTGGTAAGTGTAAATACTTCTGTGAAAGAGATTATTTGGGCTTGACAACTATTAATGAGAATAAACTTATTATACTAGATTTTTTTTTTTTTTGAGATAGTGTATCACTGATAGAGTGCCCTGGAGTCACAGCTCACAGCAACCTCAAAAAAAATTTTTTTTAAATTTTTGTTGCAGTTTTTTTTTCAGCAGGGTCTGGGTTTGAACCCACCACCTCCAGCATATGGGGCTGGTGCCCTACTCCTTGAGCCACAGGCACCACCCCTAAACCTTAAACTCTTGAGCTCAAGCCATTCTCTTGTCTCAGTCTCTTGAGTAGCTGGCACTGTAGGCCTGCCACAATGCCCGGCTAATTTTAGAGATGGGGTCTTGCTCTGGGTCATGTTGGTCTTAAACCTGTGAGCTCAGGCAATCTAACCACCTTGGCATCCCAGAGTGCCAGGATTACAGGTGTGAGCCACCATCTTATAGATTTTTGACAGGGAGGAATAAGGGTACTGAGGACTATAGGAAGAGAAAGAGCTCCCTTTGAGTGAAAAGTGAAAGTTGTTTAAACTTGGTGCACTAAAGAGCAACTTCCTCTACTTCGCAGTTCTGGCTAGGGCAGTCTGTCCTGTTAAGTAAGTTCCTCTATTTTCTTGGGTTTGTGTTCCTTCGGGAAGTGTCATCTAGTGACCGGTATATAATTAGTCCTATGGTTCTCTCTCTCCCTTATTAACCATTTATTAATTTTTTTGTTTGAGTTAGCTAGAAGAAAACTGGAAAGAGTATACAGGCAGGAACCCTGGATGTGCTCAGACTTACTATAACATGTGCAATGACTTAATAAATACTTGTCTTGGAAGATAAGTAGGTACAGTATTAAATAAATATAACTGAAAGTGATGTATAGGTGGAAGTATACATCTGTGATATTTCCATTATGATGAGTATATTCTTTCAGAAGAGAATTCACAGCTTTTCTCGTTTAATGTACATATTTTACAAAGAAGGAATTTAGGGCCAAAATGGAGAAGTGATGCCCTCTAGGTTCCACAACTAATTTGTTTGTTTTTTGAGACAGGTGTCTCACTATATTGCCTGGGCTGGTCTCAAACTTATAGGCTCAAGTGATCCTCTTGCTTCTAAGTCTGGGGTCTTTAGTTCCAAAATGGTATTTTCTATGTACGACTCAGCTTAGCCAAGTAGTCAAGTCTGGGAAAGGTAGGTGGATCCAATACATATCTGCAGATTTTATCTGGAGCTAAGTACATAAAAAACACAATTCAATTTATTCAAAATATATCTCCTAAAATGAATCTATGTGCTTGTAAGTCAGAATATTGGTTACTCTTGGGGATAAGAATGAACAAAAGGATCCCACGGGGAGAGTTTCTGGGATGCTGGTGATAGTTCGTTTCTTGATCTGGTGCTGGCTTCACAGATTAATCTGTACAGACTTCGTCTAACTTAATGATTTGTGTTTATACTTTAGTCTTGAATTTTAAAGTATATACATTGGCTAGGTGGATATGTATAAGACTTGGAGGTTCTATATTTTACCCACAGGTACTGATAGGAGTCACATTTTAGAATGGTCATATTTAATCCTGTGCCTCAGTCCTTTCACTCCTTCCAGAAAACACTGATTTCTCCAAAATCAGCAAATTTAAGAATGTTAACAGATAAAAAGATACCCCATGGGAATCTTTTGTTCAAATTGTAGGGAAAAATACAGGGGCTTTGTAGGCTTCAGGTTATTAATCATGACCTCAGAGTTAGAAATGCTTGTGCCCTGTTTGGGAAATGCTTGGTCACCGTATAACCCTTTTATGTGCCCTTATCTGATCTTCTTTCCACCCCAGGCAGTAAAGGGAATGATAAGTCACCTCTGGGCCTCCTAAGAACCCTGTAGGTGAATGGAGGAGGGGCAGAGGTGCCTGATGCACAGTGGAGTTAACAGAACTATTTCAGCTGTTCAGGGTATTTCTACACTTCTGCCCCTCACAGTACGATACGAGCTGCATGTATGAGCTAGGCAGGTCCAAGCATATTTTTCTTGAAATGAATGTTAGCACAGAAGGGAGTGGGAATTAATGGGTTTTTATCTAGAAATAGAAGGAGGAGGCGGCTGTGTGCTATTGATGTAGAACTGACCACAGCTTACAACCTATTTCTCGTTCTTTGATCTTTTGCCATGATTTCTACCTTTAAAAGTTTCAATTAAGGCTTCACCTTGGAAAACGTGGAATCCCTAATCGCCTAGCAGAGTAAATGCAGGTATTGCAGTTTTATAGATTTTTTAAATATAAATTGAATCATAGAAAATCTGGGCCATTTATGGCTCAGTGCTTGTAGCTCAAGGGGCTAAGGTGCCAGCCACATACACTAGAGCTGGCGGATTCGAATCCAGCCTGGGCCTGCCAAACAACAACGACAACTACAACCAAAAAATAGCTGGGTGTTGTAGTGGGCGCCTGTAATCCCAGCTACTTGGGAGGCTGAGGCAAGAGAATTGCCTAAGCCCAAGAGCTGGAGGTTGCTGTGAGCTGTGATGCCATGGCACTCTACCAAGGGCGAGAAAGTGAGACTCTGTCTCTAAAAAAAAATAAAAATAAAAAAAAATTATGTGTAGTTGAGAGGACAAAACAAAAAGAGACAAATGAAAATGCTATAGTTACTAATATGAGTGGCTGGTATAAATGAAATGGAGACACAATTATTGGCTCAGTACTTATTTTGAGGCCTAGGGGTTAAATAATAAATCTTTTTTCCATCGAGTGATATTGGGACATGTCTTTTTAAAAGTCATATGCTTAGAAGTACATCCATTGAATAGATTCTGGTGCTAGGACTCCTTGTCCGCATCTGCATTCCATCCCTATCTCTAGTTAGGAGATCTGAGAGCCAGAGTTAAAGAGAGATTTTAGAAAATAGGAATTTTTTTCCTTTTTGCTGTAATTCAACCTGAGGATTTTTCATTCAAGTTGTCATTCCTGGGGGAAAAAAACCAAAACCTACCTCCAAACTTGATAATGCTTCCTTGGTTAGCTACAGGTAAGGGAGATTTTGCCATAAAGGAATTTGTTGATTTTGATTTGGCTTTAAATTGCTCCAGTGAATTTGTTGTCAAAGGAGATGTTTGTAAGTTTTATATACGATCCATATTGGCAGTAATTGGTACATAGTACAGGGTGTCCCAAAAGTCATCCCTATAGTCACCACACATAGGGAAAATAGGAAATGGTAGCTAAATGTACCTTTATTTACAAAATATCATTACAAAGTTTTACAAAGTATGTACAAAATGTTCTATACCTGTTTATAAAATTTTGTAATGGGCTCAGTGCCTGTGGCTCAAGTGGCAAGGTGCCAGCCACATACACCTGAGGTGGTGGGTTCGAATACAGCCCAGGGCCCACCAAACAACAATGATGGCTGCAACCAAAAAATAGCCAGGCATTGTGGTGGGCACCTGTGGTCTCAGCTACTTGGGAGGCTGAGGCAGGAGACTCGCTTGAGCCCAGGAGTTGGAGCTTGCTATGAGCTGTCACGGCACTCTACCCAGGGGGACAGCTTGAGGCTCTGTCTCAAAAAAAAAAAAAATTAATTAATAAAATAAAATAAAATAAAATTTTGTAATGGATATTTGGTAAATAAAGGTACATTTGACTACCATTTCCTGTTTTCCTGTATTAAACGGTCGTGGCATTAGGAGGGTTGAAAATCACTGATCTAAGGTTATCTTTCATGGTATGTGTGTAAGGTGAGACTCTGATTAATTTATAAGCTGACTTTTTTTTTTTTCTGAAAAGGACTTGTGGACATTGCCCCTTTCTCTTACTGTGTTTGTCGGGTTTGCACCTAAAACAGCTGATGTCTATCAGAAACTGAAAGATAGGGATATGGATGCCTCCTTTCTTCCCTAACTATAGGGCTCATGCAGTTTAGCCTGCTCAGTGTTGTCCCGTGTAATTTTTTTTTTTTTAAAGCAAATATGTTTATTGTCAACATTTAAAAATTGGGATGTTTCTCACAAAAATCCAGATTTCTGGCTTCTGTTACCAAATTAGGGAACTGGTACTGCTAGGATTAACTTCTCTCAGCACAATAACTGGTTGAGGCTGAGCAGTTATCCAGGTTACACACTGTGGAACAATGTGACTTGTTTTTCTGATAGATGACCCAAATTAACTCGTTTGTGTCACCAGCCTGGCCCCTCTTGTTTAAAGCAGGGATTGGGTTGGGGGAGATAAGACTTTGAAAGGAGCAAAACAGTTGTGATGTTGTTGTTCAGAAAGTCATACTGACCTAGAGCTTCATGGTCAAGAGTGTGAACTTTGAATCAGGTAGATTTAGGGTCAGTCCCCATTCTGCCAATTCCTACCTTTGGAGCACTGGGTGACTTGCTTAAATGTTCTTAGGCAACTTCCTCTTGTGCAACTGAAGCTACTAATAGCTCCCTCGAGGGTTGTTGTGAAGGGTATCAGAGAGTGATTATTTCCAGTACAAAAAGTTTCACTAATTAAGACATCCCTTGGTTTCTTTTAAGAATTGGTTTTCATGGCTCGGCGCCTGTGGCTCAATCGGCTAAGGTGCCAGCCACGTACACCTAAGGTGGCGGGTTCGAATCCCCAGCCCGGGCCCGCCAAACAACAATGATGGCTGCAACCAAAAAATGGCTGGGTGTTGTGGCGGGCGCCTGT
>CAUYQV010191566.1:0-46352 GCA_963574575.1 Galagoides demidoff | reverse complement strand
GAAGCACATTTTCCAGTTCCATCCATGTAAACATGAAGGAGGTAAAGTCTCCATTTTTCTTTAGGGATGCATAGTATTCCATGGTGTACATATACCACAGTTTATTGATCCATTCGTGGATCGATGGACACTTGGGCTTCTGTTATCTGTAATTTCTTTCATCAATGTTTCTTTTTTTCTTTCTTTCTTTTCTTTTCTTTCTTTTTTTTTTTTTTTTTGAGACAGAGCCTCAAGCTGTGGCCCTGGGTAGAGTGCCATGGCATCACAGCTCACAGCAACCTCCAACTCCTGGGCTCAAGCGAGTCTCCTGCCTCTGCCTCCCAAGTAGCTGGGACCATAGGCGCCCGCCACCACACTTGGCTATTTTTTTTGGTTGCAGCCATCATTGTTGTTTGGTGGGCCCAGGCTGGATTTGAACCTGCCACCTTAGGTGTATGTGGCTGGTGCCTTAGCCACTTGAGCTACAGGCACCAAGCCATCATCAGTGTTTCATAGTCTTCTTTGTAGAGATCTTTAACCTACTTGGTTAAATATTTTTTAGATATTTTATTTTTCTTAAAGCTTTTACAAATGGGATTGTTCTTGATTTGGTTCCCATCTTGTTCATTTGTGGTGTATAGAAAAGCTATTTATTTTGTATGCTGATTTTATAACCTGAGACTT
The DNA here is from genome assembly GCA_963574575.1 of Galagoides demidoff. Taxonomy (NCBI): domain Eukaryota; kingdom Metazoa; phylum Chordata; class Mammalia; order Primates; family Galagidae; genus Galagoides; species Galagoides demidoff. The sequence continues at coordinate 45,689 of CAUYQV010191566.1, read as the reverse complement.
TATTGAATTCATTAATGAAAGCTAGGAGTCTTTTAAATGGAGAGTTAGGGTTCACTAAGTATGAGATAATATCATAAAACAAAAATAATTTGACTTTCTCTTTTCCAGTTTCTATGCCCTTTATTTCTTTTTCCTGCCTGATTGCAGTGGCTGGATTTGCAATACATGTGGTATGCTGAAGAGGAATTATGAAAGTGAGCATCCTTGGCTTGTTCTAGTTCTTTAGGGGAATTCTTTCAACTTTTCTTCATTTGATATGATGTTGGCAGTGTGTTAGCAGTATATGGCATTTGTTATTTTGAGGTATGCTCCTTCCATGCTTAGTTTGTTGCAGGTTTTTCTCATGAAGGGATGCTGAATTTTATCAAATTCTTTTTCTGCATCTATTAAGATGATTATATAATTTTTCTTTTTAATTCTGTTTTTGTCGTGCATCACATTTGTTAATTTGCATATGTTAAACCATCATTGTCTCCCTAAGATGAAATGCATTTGTTCATTGCGAATTATCTTTATGATATACTGTTGTATTTGATTTACTAGTATTTCATAAAAAATTTGAATCTATGCTAATCAGAGATATTGTTATGAAGTTTTTTTTTTTTATTGGATCCTTGTCTGGCTTTGGTATTGGAGAGATACTGAATTCATAGAATAAGTTAGGGAGGATTCTCTCCTTTTTAGTGCTGTGAAACAGTTTCAGAAGAATTGGTGCTAATTCTTGTTTGTAGTTCTAGTAGAATTTGGCTGTGAATCTTTCTGGTCTTGGGTTTCTTATGTGGAGAGGGGAGTTTTTTTCATTACTGCTTGAATTTTATTTATTTTCTATTTCTTCCCAACTCAAGCTTTAAAGGTTTTGGTTTCTCGGGAATTTATCTATATCCTTTATACTACATATAGTCTAGTTTCTGGATGTAGAGATGTTCGTAATAGTTTTGGGTGACCTTTTGTATGTATATCAGTTGTGATGCCTCCTTTTTCATTTATGATTGAGTTTATTAGAAACTTCTCCTTTTTTCTTGGTTAGTCCAGCTATAAGGCCATCAATTTTGTTTATATTTGCAACAAACCAACTTTTTGATTCAGTCATTTCTCTTATTTTTTTTTAATTTCATTTAATTCTGCTCTGATCCATATTTCTTTTCTTCTACTGTCACTGGGTTAAATTTATTCCTGTTTTTATTTTTTCACTTCTTTTGGGGGTGTGGCATTATATTGTTAACTTATGATTTTTCTGTTGTTTTGATGTAGGCATTTACTACTATAATCTTCCCTCTTAACTCTACTTTTTCTGTATCTCAGAGGTTTTGATATGTTGTCTTCATTTGTTTTTTAATATTTCAATTTCTGTCTTGGCACCATCATTGACCTGAAAATTATTCAGGATCAGGTTGTTTAATTTCCACGTGTTTATTTAGATTTGAGAGTGCCTCTTGGAGTTGATTTCTAGTTTTACTCCACCGTGGTCTGGGAAGATACTCAATATTATTTGGATTTTTAAAATTTATTTGAGGCACTTTTGTTCACTAATATATGCTCTATTTTAGAAAATGTTCCATTTACTGATGAGAAGAATATATATTCTGCAATTGTTGGATATAACGCTCTGTAAGTGTCTGTTAGGTCTATTTGTTCCATAGTCCTGTTTAAGTTCAGTGTCTCTTTATTGATTTTCTGCCTCTATCTGGTTAGTGCTGTAAGTGGGGTAACAGATTCCCCCACTATAATTGTATCATTGTACTGTTTTCTATCTCTATTGTTAGGTCTAGTAGTATTCGTTTTATGTATCTGGAACCAGATGCATAAAACGAATACTACTAGACCTAACAAACGACCTATATAAACGAGTATATATATATATGTGTGTGTGTGTGTGTGTGTGTGTGTGTATATGATATTTCTTCTTGGTGAATTGATTCCTTTATCAGTATATACTGACCTTCTTTGTCTTTTTTCATAGTTTTTGAATTAAAGTGTGTTTTATCTGACACAAGAATAGCTATTCCTATTTCCACTTGGTTTTCATTTGTGTGGATTATTTTTTTCATCCCTTTACCTTGAGTCAATAAATGTCCTTAAAATTAAGTGGGTCTCTTGAAGGCTGCAGACATTTGGGTTGTGCTTTTTACTTTTTATCTATTCTGCCAGTCTACATCTTGTAAGTGGGGCATTTAGTCTATTTACATGAAGCATCAGTATTTATAAGGAGGTTATTTGCCTTTCATGAGGCTAATTGTTACCTAGTTGCTTTGTATTCTCAATTGCATAACTCTTTTACAAGACCAATGAGGTTTATGGTTTCAAATGTTTTAAGGATAGCAAGTATCAACCTTTTGCATAGATATTTAGAATGACATAGTACATTTCTTGTGTGGTCAGTCATGTAGTGAGGAATTCCCTTAGCATTTGCTTCTCGGGGAAAGACTTTATTTCTCCTTTTCTGAATCTATCTTTAGCTGGATATAACATTTTGTGGCTGACAGTTCTTTCCTTTGAGAATAATGAAAACAAAATCCCAATCTTTGATTGCTTATATGGCTTCTGGGGAGAAGTCTACTGGGCTTTCCTCTATTAGCTATTATATATCTTTATCTTTCTGTTTTTAAAATGTTTTCTGTCACATTGACTTTAGATAGTAGACCTCTTTGCAGTGTATCTCACAGATGTTTATTGAACAACTTGTATCTATGCACATGTCTCAATCTCTTATAAGACCATGGAAACTTTCTTCAATTATTCCTTCAAATAGGCTTTTCACACTTTTTATTTAATCTTCTTTACCCTCAGTAATATTCATGATTCACAGGTTTGAATCCATATAATCTCATATTTCTCAAAGGCTTTGTTGGTTTTTATATTTTATTTTCTTTATTTTTGTCTGTTAATGCTAATTCAAAGGCTTCACTTCAAGTTTTAAAGAAAGTATATTTAGCAAGGTAGAACATCTGTGGCTGACGAAGCTTTTTTCTCCTTTGTATATTCTATTTATAGCTTTTAATTATATTTTGTAACTCTTTTGATGAGTCTTTCATTTCCAGAAGTTATTTTTCTGTTTCCTTTTAAATATTTAATTCATATTCACTATTCAATAGTTTTCTGGTTTATTTGTGTTTTTTCCACTTTCTGTAGCATCCTATCAGCTTCTTTAAAAATTATATTTTGAATTCTTTATTTGACATTTCAGTGCTTTAATTTTAATGATCATCCATTGCTAGAGAGCTGTTGTGATCCTTTTGGGAGAGGTAATGCAGTCTGGGTTTTTGTACTGGAAGAATTCTTATGCTGATTCTTTGTCATCTAAAGAAGCTGTCACTTTTTCTTTTTGGATATAATTTTGTTTAAATAAAATATTTTTTCTCGTTTGAGATTCATAAATGTGATGTGTGTTGGGTAGGATCTTTTGGCTTTCAGAATGCCAAGGCTCTGTATGCGTTTTTGGTTGTAGATAGCCTTAGTCTGTTGACTTTCTAAAATGCTCATTCTTTCTAGGTCATAGTAGTGGTATACTAAACAGGTACACAGACTCACTGCCTTCTGCAGAGATGGGCAGTTAAAGGTCTCCAAAATCCTATCCTGTTCTCTAGCACTGTGCACTTGTATTAATAGGAACTAGCAGGTAGCACGCGAGAGTAAGAGCCAATTGAGTGCTGTACAATTGTGTCAGCTAATGTTTTAATGGGCTATGGGGCTATGTGTTGGTCTCCTGGTGAGTAGGGAGTGCTGGTGGGAGAGAGCCAACTGTAATGGTGGTAGTGAAATTTAGGCTTGGCCTTTGTTAATCAGGAGACGTTCTCACACATCCTAAGCGGAGCCTCACAACTCCCTAGAGTCCCTGTACTGTGTTCTACTATTAAGCCTGGTGTGCGGACAATGCCAGTTTGGGTTGGACCAGGCAATCCTGCTTTTGGGTTTCCCAAAGATGGTACAAACACTGACCCCAATAAGGGTTGGAGGTTAACTCTCAGGCCACTGGGAAAGCTTCTAAGAAGGGGACGAGGCACCTGCACTACACCAAAGAGCCTGCAATGGAGGGGAAGAGCAGCTCAGAATCCACAGCCCAGCACGCAGTAGGGATACCTGCTCAGCTTTCATGCCTCTTACCTGGTGGGTCTCCCTCCAGCATCTGGATGTGGGCTGCAGGCCACAAAAGCTAAGCCTGTCCCACAAACTCTTTCTTCGGATCACAAACTATGAATTTTAAAACTGAGATAGTTCTAAGCCAACTGAGGCAGTGGACCGCCCTATGTCAAACTTTGATTGAATCCAATATAATCTATATTAAAAATTTTTATTGTTACACTACACTTCAAAATATTTATTTATTTTGTTTTGTTTTTTTGAGACAGAGCCTCAAGTTGTCACCCTGGGTAGATTGCTGTGACATCACAGCTCACAGCAACCTCCAACTCCTGGGTTTAAGTGATTCTCTTGCCTCAGCCTCCCAAGTAGCTGGGACTATAGGCACCGGCCACAACACTTGGCTATTATTTTTGTGGTTGCAGTTTGGCTGGGGTGGGTTCGAACCTGCCACCCTCGGTAATGGGGCTGGGGCCCTACTCACTGAGCCACAGATACCGCCCCAAGTTCAAAATATTTAACATTTTCCCTCTGAGGGCAGAATTGTCTGATAAATTTTAATTAAATATTAAAAATCACAACATTGTTAGCACGTGAAAAAAATTCAGTGAAATTCAAGAAGGGGGAAGGGGGTTTGTTAAGTTCCTACCTAATGGGTACAATGTATGGGTAAATGGCACACTTCCTGGGTGAAGATAATAGCCACAATTCTGACTTTACCTTAAAAATTCAATCAATGTAACCTAATCATATGTACCCTCATATTAATCTAAAATAAATTTAAAATAAATAAATATTGAAGATTAAAAAATTATAAAAGGCATTTTAGATGTTGAAATGGGGTCTGGAGAAGCTTGGAAGAGAAACCAAAATAAAGGATAAGAAAGACAATGTAAGAAGGATGAGACATTGAAGGATTGCCTCAAACTGAAATAGCCTTCACAATACTGTACTATGTCTCTTACATTTTGCTCAACATTAACATGGGGAATTAATTTCCTTCTACTTTTACACCACCTGTGTTTTTTCATTCATTTCTCCACTCCATTCCACCAAAGGAATTATTAAGTCCTGTTGTACACTCTCTGGTCACCTTTAATCTAAAGCAAACTGAAGCTTTTGAAATGTCTTCCTTCATTCTACTTACTGCCTTATCAACTCCTTTAAAATATTGTTTGAATATTTATGGTGTTCTTTGTGACAAGTTCATTCTCTCATCCACTTTTTATCTCCTTTTGTGAATGTAATTTAAATTGGTAGGATTCTTGGGATATGGATATTATTCAAAACTTCACTTAAGATGCAGAAAACTGAATCCCTGGTGACTAATAACAGCTTTGGGGTTGATAGAATATCAGATTTGATTTTTAAAAAACCATGTGCTTTCAGTTACTTTATAATAACTCCAAAAGAATGTGGCAGTCATAACTCAATATGTCTGTTCCTGAATTCAAAAGTGACCATAAACTCAATTTAATATTAGTTGTATATAAAAGTAGAATATAATATAGTCTTCTGGAAATTATAAAGAAATATTTTAAGTATCACTTAGTAAGAGATGATGTTTTTGATAATTTTGTAAGTGTGTTCTGTATAATTATAAAATAATTATAATAATCTGGCAATAAAAGATATTTAAATATCATTTAATTTAACTTTAAACATAATTTCAAAAACAATTTAAACTATTCCAAGTCTTTTATGGCTCCATATCAATTTTAGTTTAGTTTAAAATTTTCTTATTTAAATATACTGCTGGGATTTTGAAAGGGATTACACTGTATCCGTAGATAAGTTGGGGTAGTATGGACCTTTTAATACAATGGAGAGGAAAAGGTAAAAAAGGCTGGCTGAAGCCACCGGTTGCGAAATTATCCCAAAGAGAAGAAAAATTTTCAAGTGAGACCGGGTGAAATAAAAATACTGAGGATAAGGGGCCAGAACCTATGCTTCCCACAGATCCCATGAGAAGAAGCAGTGGAGTAAAATAAGAAGAAGCAAGATTATGGCAGAGATCGACACCAGAAGGATTCAGAGCTGAGCGAAAAGGGTAGGTGGGAGTGTTTACTTTTCCTCCCCTCACCTGCAGTAGTCTGGCAGCTCCCAATTTGTTGGAGATCCCCTATATCCTGATAAGTCCAGTGTAAAAGGGCGGAAAAATATTCTATGCAAATGGAAACAAAAAGTGGGCAGGAATAGCTATTCTTATAACAGAAACAGATTTTAAAGCAACAGGAATAAAAAAAGATAAATATGGCCATTTTGAAATCATAAAGGAATCAATTCAACACACAAATATAACCATCTTAAATTTATAGGCACTTAACACCAGAGCTCCCAGACTCATAAAACAAATACTATCAGACCTAAGAAATGAAATAAACAGCAGTAGTAATAGTGGTGGGGTTCAATAGCCCACTGACAAAACTAGACAGATCATCCAGGCAGAAAATCAACAAAGAAACACTGGACTTAAACAGGACTCTAGAACAAATGGATTTAACACACATTTACAGAAAAAATTTACCCCCAAACTACAAAAATATACATTCTTCTTATCAGCACATGACATATTTTCCAACACAGACCATATGTTAGGCTACAAAACAAGTCTTAGCAAATCTTAAAAATTTCAAGTCACACCATGCATCTTCTCACATCATAGTGGAAAAAAAAATTAGAATTGAGTCTAACAACTCTCAAAACTATACAAGCACATTGAAAGTAAACTACCTGGCAGCACCTGTGGCTCAAGGAGTAGGGCGCCAGCCCCGTATACTGGAGGTGGTGGGTTCAAACCCAGCCCTGGCCAAAAACGGCAAAAAAAAAAAAAAAAAAAAAAAGAAAGTAAACTACCCTAGCCAGGTGTTGTAGGGGGCACCTGTAGTCCCAGGTACTCAGGAGGCTGAGGCAGGAGGATTGCTTGAGCCCAGGAGTTTGAATTTGCTGTGAGCTGGGCTGACAGCACATCACCCCTGCCTGGACAATAGAGTGAGTCTCTCTCAAAATTAAAAAAAAAAAAGAAAAATTAAAGTAACCTGCTGCTGAAAGATCTTTGGGTCAATGATGAAATCAATATGAAAATCAAACTTTTTAAAAGTATGACAATGAGGACACAATCTACCAAAACCTCTGGGAAACAGGAAAAAGTAATGCCAAAAGTGACGTTCTCTACATTAAAAATTCACAACTTAATGTCACACCTCAAGGAACTAGAAGACTAAACCAAACCCAAAGTTGGCAGAAGACAAAAAATAACAAAGATCACAGCAGAACTACATGACATTTAAACAAAAAGAATAGAAAGGATCAATTAAATGAAAATTGGTTCTTTGAAAATATAAACAAAATCAAGAGAATGCTAGTTTGATTAACCAAAAAGGAAAGGTTTCAAATAAGTTCAACAGAAATGAAAAAGGAGACATTACCTCTGATACTAAAGAAATACAAAAGATAATGTGAGACTATCATGAACACCTATGCATAAACTTTAGAGGATATGGATACATTTTTGAAAACAGTCTACCTTCCAAACTTGAATCAGGAAGAAATAGAAATCTTGAACAGACCAATATTGAGCAGTGCAATTGAATTAGAAATAACAAAAAGCCCCCCCCCCAAATATCAACAATCAAATGGATTCACAGCCAAATTCTTCCCAACCTACAAAGAACTTGTACCTATCCTTCTGAAACTTTCCATAGCATCAAGCAAGAGGGAAAAATCCCTAAATCATTCTATGAAGCCAGTATCACCCCAATTCCAAAGTCAGGAAAAGATGCAACAACAATACAACACAAAACAAAACTAAACAAAAATCTACAGATCAATATCCATCATGAACAGAAACCGAAAAGTCCTCAAGACAATACAAACTGAATTCAATAGCACATAAGAAATATTCACCATGATTAAGTAAGTTTCATCCTAGGGATGTAAAGATGGTTTATCATATGCAAATTAATAAATGCCACTCAGCACATAAATAAAATTAAAAAAAACTATATGATCATCTAGATAGATGCATCAAAAGCATTCAAATACATCCAGCAACTTTCATGATAAAAACAATTAACAAACCAAGAATAGAAGGAACATATTCCAAAAAAATAAAACCCAGATGTCAAAACCCCTCTGCTAACATCGTACTGAATGTGATGAAGATGAAAGCATTCCCTCTAAGGACTGGAATGAGACAAGGATGTCCACTTTCAAACATCTATATTCAACCTAGTTACTATCCAGAGCAATAAGGTAAGAGGAAGAAATAAAGGGCATCCAAATTAAAAAAGAGGGTCAAACTATCCTATTTGACAATGACATGCTCTTATATCTAGAAACCCCTGAAGACTCCTCCGAAAGTCTCCTGGCACTGATAAACTTACTAAATTCCAGGTTACAAAATTAACGTATGCCAATCAGTGGCATTTCTATACACTAATAGTAGCCAAGCTAAGAATTGGATCAAGAGCTCAATACCATTTATAACAGCTGTACACATATAAAATGCTTAGTAATGTATTTAACCAAGGAGGAGAAGGAGTTCTACAAGAAGAACTAGAAAACACTGATGAAAGCAATCAATAATGACACAAAGAAATTGTGAAACATATCATGCTTATGGATTAGAAGAATCGATGATGTTAAAATGTCCATACTGCCAAAAGTGATTTACAGTTTCCGTGCAAGTCCCATCCAAACAAATGTCTTAACACAGTAACTAAGAAAATGCAGTTACTTTCTTTGCATTACTATTATTATTATTGCTTAATACTTTGTTGCAGCAATCCTCTGATTTCTTTTCTGAATGTATTTATCTTCATTCATTATTTACGAGGTTTTTGTTTCTAGTCTTTATCTTAAGCATTGTTATTGTTTGTAAATTTTAAGCCTTTTTAATTTTGTGAAGGCAAAAAATGGAAACCTAGGCTCGGTGCCTGTGGCTCAAGTGGCTAAGGCGCCAGCCACATACACCTAAGGTGGTGGGTTCGAATCCCCAGCCCAGGCCGCCAAACAACAATGATGGCTGCAACCAAAAAAAAAAATGGCCGGGTGTTGTGGCGGGTGCCTGTAGTCCCAGCTACTTGGGAGGCTGAGACAGGAGACTCACTTGAGCCCAGGAGTTGGAGGTTGCTATGAGCTGTGATGCCATGACACTCTACCCAGAGGGATAGCTTGAGGCTCTGTCTCCAAAAAAAAAGTGGAAACCTAATAAACACACGTATATGCAAAAAATAAGCAAAATAAAAAAAGAGAGAGATTCTCTTGCCTCAGTCTCCCAGGTAGCTGGGACTACAGGCACCCACCACAACACCCAGCTATTTTTTTTTTTTTGCAGTTATTTAGCTGGCCCAAGACAGGTTCGAACCCACCACCCTCGGTGTATGTGGCTGGCGCTGTAACCACTGTGCTATAGGCACCGAATCACACACACTTTTTTAAAAGATCTAATTTTGTTCCTCTTTAAATGATTACTCCTGGGAATAGATGAGTCAAAGAGACTTATATCTTGAGCAAAAATGAATGAAGAATGAGGTTATATTAATTTATTTTTAGTAGATGGGGTCTCACTCTTGCTCAGGCTGGTTCTGAACTCCTGAGCTCAAGCAATCCCCCTGCCTCAGGCCCTCAGAGTGCTAGGATTATATGTGTTAGCCACCATGCCCTGCCACATTAATTTAAAAGATTAAATTAAATAGCTCCCATTTCCAACTTTTAGATTACTTGAATATAGTTTTACTATTGCCTCTACCTAAAAATGTCTCACGTGTTAAAGAAATGTTCTTTTTTCTGTATATATTTTGTGAAAGACCTAATTCTAGTCAAAGATGATTTATAATGGGATGTGCTCCCTTTCAAGGATTTCGTGTCTGAATCACCAGAAAAAAAGATTTGAGAGGTAGTGTCCTGGAAGCCAGGGTAATTTTCAGTAATTGAATTAAACTGCACTTGTTTGCAATGTAAAAAAAAAAAAAAAGAAAGAAAATGTGGTGAAGGCTATGTGAACCAGTTTGATGAAAATATTTCAAATGGTAATTAAAACCATCACCTTGTACCCCCAATTGCATTAATGTACACAGCTATGATTTAATAAAAAAAAAACCACTAATGTTATTTTTTTTTAGAAAATTAGAAAAAATAATCCTAAATTTCCTATGGAATAAAAAAGAGTAGTAACACCCAAAGCAATCCTAAGCAAAAAGAACAGTTGTTGATGTACTAGTTGCAACTTAGTATTGAGTACACGGGATGCTTGCTTTTCCATTCTTGAGATTCTTTCCTAAGGAGAAAATTCTCCACATCAATCCAGGAAAATACAAACGATGTGTACTCAGCCATAAAAAGATGACTAACTAAATTTAAGTAAAAGCAAATATTTCTTTAGTTACAGTAGTCATGTTCTACTGCTCAATAGGCACGTGTGACTATTTATTGTCTAATATGTTGAACAATGAAGGTATTACAGGACATTTCCATTATTGAAGGCAGTTCTATAGGACAAAACTGTAAGATACAGTTTACTATATTTACTGTTCTTCACTTAGAATCCAAACTGTGAGACATGCCACTGAAACACTGTAGACATTCAATAAATATTTGTTTAATGAATGAATGTATGAGAATCACGAGAAGTTGTGGAAAGAATAATAAATTAAAAATCTGGACCTGACCATATTATACACAGCACACACTAAATAGTACGTAGTAAACAGGTAGCAAAATTCAGATGTTGATAATGAATAAATACAGATGCTGAAAAGAAGATCTATATTTCTCATGTCATTGCAATGGAAGGAATATTGAAGGGTCTGATTTAGAAATTTTCCTAAAATAAAGAATTGGATACACCTGTTAAACTGATGCCAGTTTGATTCAGCATTTTTAGCAGTGAGTTTGGAGATGGTCGGATTTGGAAATCATGGCAGAAATTTGATTTAAGTATCCTGGGAATACATGCATATCACATAAAACTATTCAGAAGGAAAACAGACGTTGAAAACATTTCCAGGCTATCTTAAACACACCTCTCTTTGATCAAGTGGCAATATTTGATTTGCAATTAATAGTGTCAAAAATAATAGAGAATTTTTTTTTTGAGACAGAGTCTCACTTTGTTGCCCTCAGTAGAGTGCTGTGGCATCACAGCTCACAGCAACCTCAAATTCCTGGGCTCAAGTGATTCTCTTGTCTCAGTCTCCTGAGTAGCTGGGACTACAGGCACCCACCACAATCTCTGTTTTTTTGTTTTAGCAGGCCTGGGCCAGGTTCAAACCTATGAGCTCTGGTGCATGTGGCTGGCACACTATCCACTGAGCTACAGGTACTGCCAATAGAAGATATTGCAATAAACATAAATGGCATTTGCCTCAGCAACAACATAAAAGAGGCACTTAATGGTGCATGTTGTTTTTAACAGTTGAGGGAATTTTCTGGTGTTAAAAACCAGAGACCTTTCTCTCATACATACACTCTAAATGAATGCCATTCATTATACGTTTGCATTGGGCCTTTCTTTTCTTATCTCCAAACTGTCATCTAGACTTTATCGTTTCCAATTTCTACAAAAATTATTTTTAATCTAAAATCTTTTAAAATCTCTACAACTTTTTTTGCTCTTTACCATCATATAAACAAGTGAACATATCCATTTGAAAAAAAAAAAAATCTCTTGGTGCCATCTCCCTGTCTCATTTATGGTCTAATTGTCCTTTACTTCACACTTAAGCTTATATTCACACGTCTCATCGTTTCTTTAATTCATAGCCACTGACCTTTGCCAAACACTTCTCCATCTCCCCACAAATTCATTCTTATCTCACTAATGACACCAATGGCTTTCTCAAAACCAAATCGAATGAACACTTCTTGTTTTTAGTTTTGTAAAACTTTGACCAATTTCAACGCTGTTACTCAGTCCTCCCACTCTTTTGTTAGTCTCCGTCGTGTTGCTCTTCCTGTCTTTCTGTTCTATTTGCATTCCTCATTCAAACACGTTGATTTTTCTTTTATTTATCCCTTATATGCTGTGACATTCGAGATCTATTCTAAGATCTATGTTCTTTGTAAGTGTTGTCCTAAACAAAGACTCCTGACTAAGTGTGTAGTGGGGACTAATATTCAGCTTAGTCTAGAACAGAGATTATCAACTAGTGCAGAATAAAAAATTTTAAAGATCATTAATTAAATTATTTTTGAAAAGTGCAAAGCATAGTGAGTATATTCTTTTTTTACTTTTTTTTGGATCAACATAATATAGGTATGCCGGTGAAGTTTAACTACAGGTTCAAGTGTGCTGTGAGATTCAAAAAAGGTTGAAAAACTGGTCTAGAATAAAAAGGCAGAAAATAATTGGTTTTGATGAGGATATTGAACGAGAACTGTCATATGTTTGTGGTGTGAATGTATATTAGTACAATCTCCGTGGAAAACTGCATGTGGTCCCATTATCCTCATTAAACCATTAAACCATTTTATTTATTTATTTATTGTTGTATTAAACCATGTTTTAATCCTAGGTGCACATGAAATAGTTTCAGATTTGCTAACCCACACCTCCGTGAAAAGTAAGATTCGCAAATTCAGTCCACTATTTTTCATTGTTGTTTGTGCGTCTGTGGGCTGAAATTTACATACCTTAAAATACAAAGATTCTTCATTGTGAAATCTTATGTTTTGACAAATGTGTACATTTGCACATACTAATGAAATCCACACCTCCACTAAGGTGTACAATATTTCCATCATCCCACTAATATTCCTGATGCTGATTCCCTGGGAATTCCCCAGAATCCTCACCACCACTTTACTGATTTGTTCCCAATCAATTAGTCTTTCTTCTGTTCTAGAATGTTGTATAAATAAAATTATACGGTATATAATCTTTTGTGTCCCAGTTCTTTTGATAGTTTTAATGTCCACAATGCTGAAAGTATATGGTGTCCATTCCTTTTAATTGTTGATTAAGTATATCTTTTATATGATAAGCTCCAGTTTGCCCATTCTCTTGATAAACATTTGAGTTACGTTTGGTTTTGGGCTATTATGAATAAAGCTGTTACTAACATTCATGTATAAATCTTTTACTGGGCATTTAAAAAATTTCCTTTGATAAATACTTGGAAGTTAAATTACTTATCATAAGATATATGTATATTAAACTTTATTAGGTGTGGGTGAATTGGCTGGTGACTTATAGAAGACTGAAACTGGACCCACACCTTTCACCATTAACAAAAATTCATTCTCACTGGATAAAATATTTAAACTTACCATGAAACTATAAAGATACTTAGAGAGAGTTCAGGGGAAACACTTGAAGAAATTGGCCTGGGAGAATATTTTATGAGGAGGATCCCCTGGGGAAATGAAGCAACACCAAAAATATATTATGTATCTGATCAAACTAAAAAGCTTCTGCACAGCCAAGAACACAGTAAGTAAAGCAAGCAGGCAGCCCTCAGAATGGGAGAAGATATTTGCAGGTTATGTTTCTGACAAAGGTTTGATAACGAGAATCCACAAAGAACTCAAACTTATTCATAAGAAAAGAACAAGTGATCTGATTTCATTGTGAGCAAGAGACTTGAACAGAAGCTTCTCTGAAGAAGATAGGCGCATGGCCTACAGACACAAGAAAAAATGGCTCATCATCTTTAATCATCAGAGAAATGCAAATCAAAACCACTTTGAGATATCATCTAACTCTGGTAAGAGTAGCCCACATCACAAAACCTCAAAACTACAGATGTTGGTGTGGATGTGGAGAAGAGGGGACTGTTGGTGGGAGTGCAAGCTAATGCGTCACTTTGAGAAAGAAGTTTGGAGAACACTTAGGGAACTAAAAGTAGACCTGATGTTCAATCATGTAATATTCCTCTACTAGGTATATATCCAAAAGAACAAAAATCACTTTACAGCAAAGATTTTGCACCAGAATGTTTCTTGCAACCCAATTCATAATTACCAAGTCATGGAAGCAGCCCAAGTGTCCATCGACCCATGAATGGATTAACAAATAGATGCATACCATGGAGTATTACGCAGCCTTAGAAAAGATGGAGACGTTACCTCTTTTGTGTTTGCATGGATAGAGCTGGAACATGTTCTTCTTAGTAAAGTATCTCAAGAATGGAAGAAAAAGTATCTGATGTACTTAGTACTATTATGAAACCAATATATAATCACTCACACTTTCATATGAAAGATAAAACACAGCTATAGTCTAGGATGAAGGAAGGAAGATGAGGGGGAGGAGGGGGGGAGGAGGTTGGACGGAGGGAGGGTAAAGAGTGGGACCTCACTTAGGGAGCATATTGCAAGGGTATATGTCAAATCTACGAAGTATAGAATATAAATGTCTTAACACAATAATTAAGTAAATGAAGTGAAACACTATATTAATTAATTTGATCTAAGCATTCCAAATTGTATATAAAATCAGCACACTGTACCCCATAGTGCATTAATGTATACATGATCGATGTGTATATGACTTGCTAAAAAAAAAAAGGTTTACACCAATTTAAAAACCAAAAACGTTGCACTTGATTTTCTTCGGTCGCTTGCTCCACATTCTTTCTAGTATTTTGTGATGTCAGTTTTTTTCCATTTTAGCCATCATTCCCACATATCTCATCGTGATGTGCCCGCTCAAGACTTTTGCCTATTTTATTGAGTTGATGGAATTCTTTATATGTTCGGGAAGTCTATACTTTGTCACAGGAGTCATTTGCAAAAATATTTCTACAGGGCTGTGGCTTATTGCGTTTACTTAATTGTATCTTCTGATGAGCGAAAGTTTTAATTCTGGTAAAATCTAAAGTATAATTTTTTTTATCTGTTATTGTTCTATGTGTCTTGACTAAGAAATCTTGGCTTACTCCCAGCTAGCGAATACATTTTCATATAGTTTCTTCATGAAGTTTTATACGCTTAGCTTTTTTAGAGTTCAGCACATGATCTTTCCCCTAGTGATTTTATAGAGATTGTGAGGTAGAGATCAAAGTTCGTTTATTTCCCATATCCTAATTATTCCAGCCCCATTTCTTGAAAGGTCTTTTTACCACTGATGAGTGTATGTGTGTGTGCATGCTTTGATCAAAAATCAATTATTTGTATAAGTGAAAATCTATTTCTGCACTCTTTATTTATTCTTTTCTACTAAACAATTGTCTGTCTTTCTGCCATGATTATTAAGTCTTGAGGTCAAGTAGTATAAATGCCCTCATGTAGTTATATTATTCTGAGATGATTTTAATTTTTCCAAGTCTCCTGCAAACATGTATATATACACATGTGTATGATTTTTGAAATATTATTTTGTACAAAAAAATACCCTGCTGGGATTATTATACATATTGAATTTAATCTGTATATTTGCTGGCAATAATTGACAAGTTGGCGATATTAAGTGTTTCAATCCCATGGACATGATAGCTCTCTTCATTTCCTCAAGTCTTCATTCATTTTTCTCCACAATGTTTTGTTGATTTTATGCTAAAGATGTTGAATGTCTTTTATTAAATTAATACATTGGCATTATAAGTATCTCCATATTAATGTAAATTGCTTTATTTTTTTCAAGTTTTCATTGCTAGGGCATAAAAACACAAATCACGTCTGTATGTCAATCCTGTATCTTGCAATCTTCCTAAAATCACTTCATTCGTGTGATACATGCTAATGGGTTCCTGAGCAGTTTATACGTCAATAATCGTGTCATTTATGAATAAACACCATTTCACTTATTTCCTGGTCTTTATGCCTTCTATTTATTTTTCTGTTTGTTTTCCACTACTTGGTAACTTCAGTGCAAATTGAATGGAGAGCAAACTCTGCCTTCTTCACAATGATAGGGGGAAAGTATTCAATATTTCCTCATTAAATATAATGTTGGCTATAGCTTTTTGGTACATGTAGGCCTTTCCTCCTGAGTATGATTCATGCTTATGTTTCCACACATAATTAGCAAAATGTTATTATAGAGTGCACATTGTATATGAGATGTTGATTCTATATTCTCACACACACATGTGGATGTGCTCCATCTCTCCCTCTGTCATTTGTGTCCTGGCTTCAAGTTCATGTGAATAAATCAAACTGCAACTGCATCCCTGCCCACAAAAAACCCCTCTATCCCTACTTCCATGATGAGTGGTAGTTGGAACTAGTCAATATAGCCATACAGATGTTTTTTATCTTCCTAATTCATGGCAAATTCAGGGACTGTCCAAGAATGTAGGTAGAACTTGTAGGTATTTTTGGAAACTCCTCTTTATGTGGCTCACTCCTTCTAGGATTTCCCATCATGTTTTAGCTGCTCTAGAACCTCCAAAATCTGTCTTCTGACTCCCCAATCCAGTATCTAATTGCAGAATTCAGTTTGGTTGCAGAAGCTTCACAGTAATTGAGGAGGACCCTCAGGCAAGAATCCTGGCATTTTGCTCAAAGAACTTCACTTTGCTCCAATTTTGTACAATTTCTGCAGTGTCTTCAAGTTGTCTTTCCCCTAGGGTATGTATAAAAGTGCTCTATAGGAAAATTATTTGGAAAGAAGCTAGTCAACCATTGCCTGAAGTGAAACTAGAGTGACTGATTTATTTCTATATAGTTAGTTAATTGCTTTTTAAAAACTAAACTATTAATTACTCACTTATTATATAATATTTTTATTCAAGTTTACTTCACCTCTCACTTATTGTCCTGAATTTGAAGTAGGAATGCATTAGCTTATCTGAGAAACTAGCTCAAAATTTATTTGAAGCAGGAAATAAGTATGATATACATTAGTGTCATTTATGTCATGCCTAGATGATCATATTACACATTATATATGTTCATTAAATAGGCACAGCAGGACGACGCCTGTGGCTCAAAGGAGTAGGATGCCAGCCCCATATACTGGAGGTGGCAGGTTCAAACCTGGCCCTGGCCAAAAACTGAAAAAAAAAAAAATAGGCACAGCAAAAGGTCTGACTTAAGCATTATGCAAAGTATCCATGTAACAGAAGCATTTGCATGCTTTTAATATTTTGAAATAAAAAAGTAGACATTCACTGAGTTCACTTCCAGAATATAAAAGCTTTTTATATGACCATTTTAAATATACTTTTTATAAGACACAGGTATGCCAGAATAAAAATTTAGATGCATCTCAAATTAAGTACATTATTTGTTCTTTGTTATGTAAACTTTACGGAAGAATTCATAGAGCAATAGATTATCAGTATTGATATCAATATTAAAAGTCATCTGTTTCAACCAACTCAGACTTTTGATTCAATCTAATTTATAAAATCTATTTCATCCAAAAAATAAATCATTATTATTAAAATATTTTCTCTACATGTGCATTAAAATGCAAATGCTGAAATTCAAATTACCAGTTGCTTCCTTGGGGTTTAATACTCATAACATTTTTTTTTTCTGGTCCAAAGCCATGGACTTCAACTCATAAGACTATGAAATAAATTGATTTAGAGTATATGCCAGAGTGAATCAGAGGGTGGTAATGGATCAAGCTAAGTGAAGCTGTAAAGAAAAAAAAAAAAATGCCAGAGTAAAGAAGAGTTAAAATATGCTGAATTTCTGACATTTGGGGTTTAATATTAGTTCAGCTCATTAAGTAGAGAATGGATTATGCTAATCCCAACTGTAATTATACATTCTATCAGGCATATAAAGGTAAACTTGAGAGCAAGTCTACATTGCCATAAAATTCAGGATTGAGGTAATCAACACAAAAGAATTAAACTATCACTGAATGACATCCATTATGCAGCACAATCCTAAAGCAGATGGAAGTATCTCAATTTTCGCTGTATACTAGATGTCAAGAGACAAATATATTTAACCCGATTCTCAAGTTTTAGAAAAAATACATATATGGTAACTTTATTGATGGGCTTTTAGATAATAAACATATACAGCAGAAGCTCTGTAGGTTGACCACTCAAGGGCCATGCCATGTTTGCATACAGAGGTGGTCAACATAAGGAACTCGGCCTACTGTACTGGGGTGTACATGCGGTGCATGTCCTAAAGGAAGTGGTCAAAGGAGAGAGGTGGTCAATTATGGAGGCTCTAGTATATATGTTTTTTACATCTGGAAGAGTAGAAATAAAAATGATCATAAAAGGATACCATGTTCACAGTGTACATGTGAAACTGAACTTTAGATTTCTATCCTTGATTGGGTGACTCTTCAGAATGAGTTTGTATTTTTCAAGCTATGTTGCAGAAATTAAGACAAATTTAACTTTTGGTTAGCTTTACTTTGTGAAAAATGGGCTATTAATGTTTGGTACTGCGATGCCTCCAGATTTGTTCTTTTTGCTTAAGATTGCTTTGGCTATTCTGGTTCTTTTCTGGCTTCAAAAGAAGCTTAGAATTATTTTTTTCTACATATATGAAAGATGATGTTGGTATTTTGATGGGGGTTGCATTGAATCTGTAAATCACTTTGGGTAGTGTGGAATTTTAACACTGTTGATTCTACCTATCCATGAGCATGATGTATATTTCTGTTTACATCGTCTGTGGTTTCTTTCCTTAGTGTTGCATCATTCTCTTTGTAGAGCTCTTTCATCTCCTTGGCTAAGTATATTCCTAGGTATTTTATTTTCTTTGTTGCTACTGTGAGTGATATTGAATATTTGATTTGACTCTCAGTTTGACTATTATTGGTGTATAGGAATACTACTGATTAGTTTACATTGACTTGTAACCTGAGACTATGATGAATTTATTTTTTCATTCCAGGAGTGAATCTTTAAGATTTTCTAGATATAAGATCATATACCAGCAAAATGTGATATTTTGACCTCCTCTTTCCTGATTTGGATACCATTTATTTCCTTCTCTTGCCTGATTTCTCTGGCCAGGACTTTCAGCATCATGTTGAATAGAAGTGATGACAATATCATTGTCTTACTCTAGTTCTTAGGGGATATAATTTCAGCTTTTCCCCAATTAGTATGTTCTTGGCTGTGGGTTTGTCATGGCTTTTATAATTTTCAGATAATTTTCTTTCTATGACAAAGAGGATCTTTGTTTGTTGAGGATCTTCATCATTAAATGGTGTTGAATTTTGTTGAATGCTTTGTCTGCATCTGTTGAGATGATCAGATGATTTTTGTTTTTGCTTCTCTCTACGAGGTGAATCATATTTATTGATTTACATATGTTGAACCATCCTTGCATCCCTAGCATGAAGCCCAGTTGGTTCTGGTGGATTATGTTTTTGATATGCTGTTGAAATTAGTTTGGTAGTATTTTTTGTTTGTTTGTTTGGTAGTATTTTACTGAGATATTTTTGCAACTATACTCATAAGGGATATTGGTCTAAAGTTTTCTTTTTGTGTTGTGTCCTTTCCTGGTTTTGGTAACAATGGAATAATTTCTGAAGTAAGAATGCCAATTGTTCTTTGTAGGTTTGATAATATTTGGCTTTGAATCCATCTGGTCTGGGCTTTTTAGTGCTGGAAGATATTGCTGCTTCAATCTTGTTGCTAATTATGTGTCTGTCTGAGAGATCTGTTTCTTCCTGATTGAGTCTTGGGAGGTTGTGTGTTTCCAGGAATTTTTCCATTTCCTTTACATTTTTAAGTTTATGTACATATTTCCATAGTATTCACAGGTGAAATTTTGTATTTTTGTGGTACCAGGTGAATTATCTCCTTTTTCCTTCCTGATTAAGCTCATTTTGTTCCTTTCCCTTCTATTTCTGATTAATCTAGCAAGAGGTTTTATCAATTTTGTTTTTACTTTCTTAAGGAACTATTTGTTTCCTTGATCTGTATTCATTTCTTATTTTTATTTCATTTAGTTCTGCTCTAATATTAGTTACTTCTTTTCTTTTGCTAAATTTGGATTTGGTTTGCTCCTCCTTTTCTAGTTTCTTGAAATGTGACATTACATTGTTAATTTGTGATCTTTCTTTCTTTTTGATGTATACATTTAAAGCTATGAATTTTCCCCTTAGCACTTCCTTTGCTGAATCCCACAGATTTTAATAGTTTGTGTCCCATTTGTCATTCTGTTCAAGGAATCTTTTGCTTTCTGTCCTAATTTTAGTGTTGACCCAATAATTAATTGTTCAATAGGTGGTTGTTTAATTCCCATGTCTTTGTGTAGAATTGGGTCTCTTTCTTGGAGCTGACTTTAGTTTTATTTCATCGTGGTTTGAAAAGATACATGGTATGATTTCAATTTTTTTGAAATTGTTGAACCATATTTTGTGACTTAAAAAATGATCATTTTTTTTGTGTTGTTTTATGTGCTGATGAGAAGAACGTATGTTCAATAGTTTGTGGGCAAACTGTTCTATAAATGCGTGGTATTGGCTCAAAAAATAGAGACTTAGACCAATGGAACAGAACAGAAAACACAGATACAAAACAATCCACATACAGCCAACCAATCTTTGACAAAGCATAGAACAGTATACAGTAGAAGAAAGAATCACTATTGAATAAATGGTCCTGGGAAAATTGGATAGCTATATGGACAAGAATGAAACAAGACCTGTATCTTTCACCACTTACAAAGATTTAAATGTAAGGCACAAACCATAAGCATTCTAGAAGAAAACATTGGAAAAACTCTAGATATATGCCTATGCAAAGAATTTATAAAGAGGACTCCGGTGGTAGTCACAACAGCAACAAAACTAAATAAACAGGATTTGATTAAATTTAAAAGCTTTTCTGCATAGCCAAGGAAATAATCAACAGAGCAAACAGACAACCTACAGAATGGGAAAAAGTATTTGCAAGCTATATGTATGTAAGGGAATAACTATAACCTATAAATAATTCAAGAAAATCAGCAAGAAAAAAAATGAACAATTCCCAATAAAAAGTGGGCAAAAGACATTAATGGAAGTTTTTCAAAAGAAGATAGGTAAATGGCCAAAAAGCATAAAAAAATTTTAATGTCATTAATCATCAGGGAAATGCAAATTAAAACCAAAAGAAGATATCACCCTACCACAATAGATGCTGACGTGGATGTGGAGAGAAATGAATGCTTCTACACTGTTGGTGAGACAGCAAATCAGTACAGCCTCTATGGAAAACAGTATGGAGATTTCTCAAAGAACTAAAAGTAGATCTACTATTTGATTCAGAAATCTCACTATTGGGTATCTACTCGAAGGAAAAGTAGTCATTTTATCAAAAAGATGCCTGTACGTGAATGTTTATTTAGCACAATTAATAATTGCCAAGATGTGTAATTAACCCAATGCCTATCAATTCATATTTGGTTCTACAAAATGTGGTATATGTATACTATGGAGTACTACTCAGCCACAAAGAAGGATTACTTAGTGCCTTCTACAACAATTTGGATGACACTGGGATCATTATTCTAAGTGAAGTACTTAAAGAATGGAAAAACAAACACCTCATGTACTCATTATTAAATTGGAAGTAACAAACAAACACACATATGTATAGAGGGGAATAAAACTCAATGGAAATCATTCATGGAGTAGGAGGGAAATGGGATGGATGAAAACCTGTCATGTACAATGAATGATATTTGGATGACAGGCACACTTATAACCCTGAGTCAACAAATATTACTAAAGTGATCCATGTAACCAAAACCTTTTGTACTCTGGCACTATTTTGAAATAAAAAAAATTTAAAAAATTAAGGGCAGTGCCTGTGGCTCAAAGGAGTAGGGCGCCAGCCCCATATACAAGAGGTGGCAGGTTCAAACCCAGCCCCAACCAAAAAAAAAAAAAAATTAAGGTACTAAGGGTTTTAGAATGAAGAAGATGCAAAACTAAAAAATAATTTAGAAGTTTGGGTCTCCCCTTTTTGATTTTTTAAAACCATCTCATATACTACTTATTAATCATTATATCAGTTGAGTCAGATATCTTTCTGGTACTCTATTATCATAATTTCTTTACTAATTTCAGTGACTACTACTTCCAATCCATTTCAGATTCCCACCAATATTATCATATCTTAGATCCTATCTCAATGTGTTACAATTTAATATTTAAGATAAGCTCAATAGTAAAAAAGTGAGGAAAGGATTAAATAGAGAGTATGTGTAAGGGAGTTATTATAAAGCTATATTGTGGAACCTAATGTAAGTAAGGTAGAAAGTAAGGGTATTACGGAGGTTGAGGAGAGTGGAAAGAATATCCATACCTGTTAGCATTAATAGATTGTCCATCCTTGAGCAGAAAAATACCTGGGAGAGTTTCACCAGAAAGTCCTTTTCTACAATGACAATGTGCTTGCTCGTTTTGTGAAAATTTCAATAGGAAATCATTGAACATCCACCTAACAATCCTGACTTGGTTCCTTTTGACTTATTTTTGGTTCCCAAATCCAAAAGAATCTCTATAGGGCATCTGTTTTTCTTTAGGTAAAAATGTGAAAACAGACTGCATTGACACGTTTAAATTGCCAAGATCCTCAGTTCTTTAGTGATGGACTAAATGGCTGGTATCATTGCTTAAAAATTATCTTAACTCAAGGATGGACAATCTATTAATGCTAACAGGTATGGATATTCTTTCCACTCTTCTCAACCCCCTGTAATGCCCTTACTTTCTACCTTACTTACATTAGGTTCCACAATATAGTTTATGGTAATGAGTAAAGTTTACATTTTTATTTTTATCTTTTTTATTATTTATTTATTTATTTGTTTGTTTGTTTGTTTATTCGATGCAGAGTCTCACTCTGTCACCCTCAGTAGAGTGCCATGGCTTCACAGCCCATAGCAACCTCCAGCTCTTGGGCTTAGGCGATTCTCCTGCCTCAGCCTCCTGAGTAGCTGGGACAACAGGTGCCCACCACAGCGCCAGGCTATTTTTTGTTGCAGTTTGGCTGGGGCTAGGTTTGAACCTGCCACCCTCAGTAGATGGGGCCTGCGCCCTACTCACTGAGCCACAGGCGCCACCCTATTTTTATCTTTTAATGCAATTTTCCATGAACTCTTTAAAGTTTCCTGGTATAAAAATATCTGCTATGACATATAATATATAAGTATAGGTTACACATAGCATATATACATGCACATATGTATTATTTAATGGAAAATAATTGGTATATGTCTTTTATTTTTGTCACTAAAGGCAAAGAGTTTGGGACTATGAGACTGAAAGTTTGTGTGGTTAAGTATAGTGAACTCTCTTTTCTGTCTTCTTGAAATAATTTCTAAGTCAATATTGGAAGATGAACATGACCGACCAAGAGAAAGAAACTTAGAAGAGCAGTATGTGAAAGTCCTTGTGACAATTTTGAGAAATGGAAAGAAGGACAATGTGGCTGGTGTTTGGTTTATGAGAAGATCAATTAAGTCTAGGCCTTCCAGGTTTTGGTCTTGTTCCTCAATACAGCAAGAATCAATAAAGAAATTTAAGTAGATAGGTCATAAAGCCAGATAATCTCTGCATTGGAAAATAGGGATTGGTTAGAATTTGTATTGAATTCTGGGAGACCACTTACAATCTGATAATCTGAGTTTTTCCTTTACTTTTATTTTTTGTTTCTAAGATATTTGTCATGTTATATGGAACAGGAATATACATTGGTGATTGTTGATTTGTTATGTGTCCTGTATGCAAGGGGGTATTGGTTGAAAGAAACATAGTGAATTATCCCTAAATACTTGACAATGGATCAATTAGCAAAATCAGTCATGCAAATACAAAATCGGTAACAAAGACTGAAAAAGTATATAAATATTTTGAAATTCATAAAATTGTGTGTTTCATAATGAAGTGAATGAAGCCATACAGGAACTGTTAGCTACATATAATATTGTTCTTGGGTAACTTCGATTTGGAAACATCACTTAATATTTACATTATTATTGATGATAATAGCAACATTAGTAACTACCAATTATTCAATGTCAACAGTGCTGGCAACTCAAACTATTTTGCATAGCTTACCCTCTATGTAACACTGCTGCGTTGTCATTTCTAACCTGATTTATAAGATGAGAAAACTAAAGTTCAGGAAGGTGAAGTGTCTTGCCCAAAGTCTCACAGATAAAAATAATGGAATGTGTTCTCCAGCAATATTCCATGTGTAACTTCAGGAAGTATGCTTACTGGATTTGCTATTTTGCCTCCTTTCCAAGCACTTTGCAAGGGAGAAGTAATAAATTTCAAAACTATTTTTCTAACAAATGGAAACGACATGATAGAGAGGTTTACCAAGTGGGTTTTCAAAAGCCTGGCTTTCCTTCCCCATTTCTTCTCTGGGCTCTCTACCTTGGGATGAAGTAATTTATACACAGAAAATATAGTAACCTATGCTGTCATTAATAAGTAAATGGACCTTTAGAGATGAGCAATTTTTTCGCTTCCTGCCTATCAGTTTGACAAGGCCAACTATTTAACGGGCAATTTATTATGTGTCTAAAATTTATCTTTAGGGTATAAAATTGGGAAAAGATGAATAGAATGAAAGGTAAATGGATTCCAAATGAAACAAGACAGAAGCACTCAAGGTAAGGCAATGAATCCTGCTGGGTCCTACAATTAAAAAGAAATATTTGAATATTTTATAGCCATCTTAATAATTCCATTGTCTATATTAAAGTTAAGATTGTATTTATAATTTCATGATGTCCCCCTTTGTCTCTACTTGTTAACATTATTCTGAGAATAGACTATTTCTTGCTGGCACTTTACATTAAAGTAACACACGCAGATTTCCTTCAGATTTGGTCATGGATTTTAGAAGCTGAAAATGACAAACCTTGTCTAATAATATGCATGGTCACAAACCAGGAAATACAAAAAAATGATTTGTTGGGTCTCTTATTTCCTTTTATAATTAAAATAAATCTTTACGGTGCTTGGAACACCACTTAATTTTAAAATTCTATGTTCGACTCTGCCTAGTGGGCTTTCATGCAAATGGTCAATTGTAGACATGGGTGTAACTAAACAAGAGAAAGAATGCTGACAGCATTCACTTAAGCAATGTTAATGAATGTGCTTAAATAATGATAGTTACCTTCTTAGTGACAGTTGCTTACTAAAATGGTCTAACACTTAAAAAGAGCACTTTTCTCATGACATAAGAGTGTCCTTTTCTGAAAATTATTTTGAGGTATTATTCTTTTTATATTAAGACCATAAATGTGCATACTAAATGAGTTATCTTCCAAAGGAGTATCTCAATTTAGCCTCCCTATCATAGGCAATCCATAAGGATTGTTGTAGTGCTTGTGTCTCGTCCCTAGAAAGATGTCAATAAAGTATATCTTTTTTTAAATAACACTGTGATGGGATAAATTTTAGAGATCCATCCAAAGATCAAAAAGAGTTATAGGAGCTAATACATTTCAGAAAATTATTACAGCACTATAGAGAATTAATGATGCAAAGATTATTACTAAACAATGAACATAATGATTCTGATTAAAGGTACTTGTCAATGTGCCTTCATTTCATTCAACTCACTCATGCTCTTGCTTACCCGTCAAAGTACCAGGCTACAACACATTGTTAGGCTAATAAACATATTGTTTTTGGCTGCCTCGTAGTTCCAAATCCCCCTTTTTTGGTCGCTGCCATCCTTGGAATGGTGATCACCCATTTGTACTTCATAATGTCTTATGATTTTATTCATCGATCTTGTTACCCTCCCCACCTCTGGGTCTCTGTCTCCCAACTTTATCCTGACATTTCAAAAACTATAAAGCCTATACAGAAATCATTTTTGGACTTTTAAATAAAGGCCATTCTGACCGGGGTAAAGTGATATCTTATTATGGTTTTAATTTACACTTCCCTGATGATTAGTGACACTGACCATTTTTTCATGTTTATTGGCCATTTGTCTATCTTCTCTTGAAAGGGTTCTGTTCATGTCTTTTGCCTACTTTTTAATTTTGATTTTTTTTCTTGATTTGTTTAAGTTCTTTGTTGATTCTGGCTATTAGTCCTTTATTGGATATATAGCCTACAGATACATCCTATTGATATAAATCTCAATGTACTTTCCTAATAAGCTCATTTCTTCATTTTGCAAGATGTTTGTTGAATGTCTTCTCTTTTTTCAGTAAATTTCCAACACTTCTTCCACAGATATTGTTCACGGACAATATTCAAAGGTTTTAGAAAAAGTCACTCAGAAAATATTGTAAAAAGCTAAGAGTAATGACATCATTCTATTATTGATTCCACATCCCTGCATACCCATGTAATACATATCTGCCACTTTTCTATTTGTTACAAGGGTAACAGAGTTTTGTTCCATATATGTAAGTCACTATGAGGGTTTTGAGACAGACTGTGTTATGGTCCATTGTTTCACTTCCATGAAGCACAAATGACAGCGTCCTTTCTGATTCAGCCTTGCAAGTTTCAACTTGTTCAGCTTGTCCACGTTGCTTGAAGATTTAATTTGTTTTCATCCTTGAGGATTTTGTGTTTCTTTACTTTTGTGTATCTCAAAACTTTCATAATGGCCCATGTAATAAGGCTGATCCTTCCAAATGTACCCTGATCCTTTTCCCTTCCATCTTTTCAGGGAGTTTGAGTTCCCTGAGCTTGTATATTCATTTCTCTTCTCTTACATCAGACGCTGAAGAGATTTGCAAAAAAAAATGTAAGATAATATCACTCTTTTAACTGATGTATTTTAAAAATAAATCTCAAGGATCCCATCCAGGATGCCACATTACATTTAGTCCTCATGTCTTCTTAGTGTCTTCTTGGCTGTAAGAATTTTTTTCCCTTAATTTAAAAATCTGTTATTTTTGTTAACATTTACTAGGCAATGGACTTATTGTTATATTTAAATAAATGAATAAGTAAATGTACACAGATTTTATCCTTATGAGAAATGTTAAATATACCTGGCATAAGCACAAGCTCTTTAGTGTTTTAAATAATTCATAAGAGAGTAGAGGGATCCAGAGACCGAAACATCTAGATACCACTTCCATAGAGAATAGCAGAGAAACAATATTAAAAGTACCTGGATATCCGAATCAGTTTCCCATCGCTATAGAGTGTTCACGTAGTGACGTTAGAGAGCAACACACTTCACTAAGCTTTGGAATATGTGATAGTGCTTTGTTAAAGCCATATGCACCTTATCCTAAATAATTCATTATTCATCCTGTATTTGAGACCTCCCAACCCACTTTTCTTTTTTTAAAATATTTACTCTAAGCAAGGCATTGGTCTGAATGAGAATGCAATAAGAAAAAAAAAAAAAGATGCATTTCTTGCCCTCAGCAAACCTAGGGAAAATCAACTGCTATTTAAGTTACTATGAA
The DNA here is from genome assembly GCA_963574575.1 of Galagoides demidoff. Lineage (NCBI taxonomy): Eukaryota > Metazoa > Chordata > Mammalia > Primates > Galagidae > Galagoides > Galagoides demidoff. The sequence continues at coordinate 18,335 of CAUYQV010191566.1, read as the reverse complement.
AGGAAAACTAAAAAATGTGATAGGAACAGAAGGCAAGAACTTATACCACCAAAATAAATCTTAAAGAATTCTGAAAGGATTTCCGAAGTTGAGAAGGGATTAATTCTAAGAACTGAGCGAGAGCCTGGGGTGATAGAAGTGAGTAAATGGGACAGAGTGGGGAATCTTTTATTTATAGAAATGGGAGCAGCATATAGCAAAGACTTGAGGGAAATGAAAGCATATTTGACAAATGGCAATAAACATCGTAATTGGAGGGTTTGACAAAAGTGGCATTGTAAGGGGTAAGCGACAGATAGATAGAGAACAATGCAATAAACCTAGTTAAGGATTTAAAGATTTATTATGGAGAAATGTTAGTCACTAAAACATTTTGAGCAGGCCAGTGGCACTATCCAAGTTATATATGTAAAAGTTCTCTTAATATGAAGTATGGAAAATGGAGGGTAGTAGGACCAAACGGAGGATGATAAGTTAAAATATTTTTGCAATAATTCAAGTTGAGTATTAACCATGAGCTGATTTTCATAGAAAAATTGAAATGTAGGACTTAGTAATTCATTAAATGTGGAGGATGAGTCACGATAGGAAAAGAAGATGCTTCCTAAAGCTCGGCCTCGAGCAATAGATTAGGTGGAGAGGTACCTATTACTAAGATAGAAATATAGGACTTGGAGGAAGATTATAGGAGTAAATATAATTATTTGACTTTTGACACGATTTTCATGGGCCAATGAAACAGGAACCAAAGCCATCTAAAAGGAAGTAAATAGGCCTGTCTAGAAGGAAAGAAAAGTGGGTTGAAGAAATAATATGCTGCTGTCAGCCTAAGGACAGAAACTAAAGACCCAGGAGTGAATAAGGTGGAAAAGGAGAGTGGAAAAATGTAATCAAAGCAGAAGAAGAGTTTGGAATACTTCCAGTAAGTGAGGTCAAGCTGAGAACGAGTTCTTAAACTTTTTCTTCTCTCTAGGCATGATCTACTCTTTCTTGCTTCTTTTACTTCCTTCCTAGTATTTATCACTATTTGAACTTATTCGTTTGTGTGGTCTGACTCTACTAATAAACTGTAAAGTCCACAACAGCAAGAAATTTCTCAATCTTTTTCATTTGTTTGTCCATCATGGCTTCTGGTACGTGAAAAATATCAGGCATCCATTAAACTTTGTTTTTTTTTTCAATAAACAGTGTTATTGGGGCAGCGCCTGTGGCTCAGGGGGGTAGGGCACCGGTCCCATATGCTGAAGGTGGCAGGTTCAAACCCAGCCCCGGCCCCAAACTGCAAAACAAACAAACAAACAAATAAATAAATAAATAAAGCTTTCTCCTCCTCTAGACAGGGTTATTAAATGCAAGAGAGAGAGAAATAAAAGAAGGAGGGGAAAGAGGAAAAAAAGTAAAAAGAGGAGGAGGGGAATGAGAGAAAGCAAGCACAGAAGGAAGAAGGAAGGAAGAAATTTGAGAAGAATAAAACACAAACATACAAGAAATACAGGAAAATGTGACGCAAGTATATCTTACAAGCTAATAAAAGTTATTTAAGAAAAATATGGTCAGTAGTGTCAAAAATGTACCTATGTGTATTTATTGTATAATTATATACTTCTATTGTACATAGTACAAAACATCAGATAGACCCTCCACAAATATTATATGAGTGGCCTGAATGTGAAAAGTGTATGTTGCTTTAGCTACAACAATGATTTTAATATACATATCCTTAGTCAATGGTCTGGATGAGAAGTATCTGAAATACACAGAATATTTTCTGATAGGTCAGTAATTAAGTGATATATAAACAAATGTAAAGTACTATCAATAAAGCAATTTAGTTATAGCTTTGAGGGTATTAATTTCTTGATGTGCGGTGTTTTATTTTTCTGAGTTCCTTTGCCTCAATATTTTTGAGGCCATATATAATGTCATCTTAATACAACTGTAGTTCTATTTTTATGTCCCTTTAGCCATAAAATAGACTCACAACCCCAGCCTGATCAATTAGGATCTCTTTCCTGGGATTCTGAATATTACAAGAAAAGTGATTATGAGGTAACACTAACAAAATTTGGAGATGTTTCATTTCAGCAGTGATGTTCATGGGGAGACTATGAATTACTTCCTACTACCTTTATCTAAAGAGCATTTGTAGTTTCTGTTCCTTCCATAATGGCTGTGTAGGTAGTTCCTTTAATTCTGTAGCACTGCTCACAGTCTCTCCAGTTTTGCTTATGCTAGTCAGACACTTTCTAAAGCTGTGACTAAAGAAACCCAACTGACCCATCATCTTTTTGAAAAATGGCACTGTTTTCCTTATAAAAGTTTATTTTGCCATTTGAGGTCCCTTTAGATTTCATATGAACTTTAGAATGAGTGTTCTTATTTCTAAAAAGAAAAAGGTGTTGAAATTTTGATAGGGATTGAGACAAATCTGTAGCTCAACCTTCTCTCGTAATGAGATGTATGACATGAATTTATTGTTTTTTTTTTAATTTAACAACTGCACTATGGTTGTAATTGTAAAAAGGAATAGGTAGTACAGCTGGAAAATAAAAATATTGAAGATATATTCATGTAAGACAGTCGCATTAGGGGAGATTGTTGAACTATTGTGTTACTTTGAAAATAACATCAGGAAGAATCATGGCTGCCCTCATCTCCTCTAAGATCTCTATTGGATGTCTCTATTGGGACAGCATAAATTTTTGGCAATATACAGATAATTCAAAACTTCCATGACAATTCCTAAGTTATTACCACAAATATTTTCAGAAGTGTTGTTAGATTGGCAGGGTGGCTCAAGGTAGTTGCGGAAATAATTAAAGAGAGAAAGAGCAAGTAAAGTTTTAGCAAAGAAGGAAAAGTTGATTTTAACGACTTGGATAACAATCTGGACCCTGTCCTAGTGACTGCAGGCACCATGGAAAGTGCAGCCTTTGGGTTTTACACACAACTTTGAAGAGTATAAGCTGCTTCTTGAAGTCTCCTAGGGCCTTAATTAACTTTGTTCTCAAAATAGACCAGTTGCAAGGTCATGAGAACAACCCACCAGCATGATCTTAATAACAATGCACCTGCAGGGTCTTAATCAGCCTCATTCCCATAACAGTCCCGGTCAGCTAGCAACTTAACAGTATGACATATGTCTTTATCAGTAAACATGAAATAAATGATTTATGGATTTCAGCCAAGCTTTTCAGTAAATATAATTCTACAAATTAGTTTTACCTAAAGATACAGCTGTTCACATACCAATCCTTGGTAAAGAATATTCGTTGAGAAGATCCAAGATTTTTTAAAAAATATTGTTAAGTGAGTTAACTCTTGGTTGATATAACAATGGGAGGAACTGACCTGAGATGCTCTTCTGCAATATACACAGACACATGCACACATGCATCTACATAGAACATTTCAGCTTTGTGTATTATATAAATACTTCCCTTTAACTATGAATTTTAGTACAAAATAATAAAAACTAACTCAAAGAGTTCAGTACCAGGAGACTGTGGAGAGAAAGGAACACTTTTATACTGTTGTGGGATTACACACTGATATAGCTTCTTTGAAAAGAAGTATGGAGAATCCTCAAATAGCTAAAAGTAGACCTTCCATTTCATCCTGTAATCCCATTACTAGATACTTACCCAGAAGAAAAAGATCATTTTATCCTACAGATTATTGCAGAAGAATGCTTATTGCAGCTTAATTGACAATTGCCAAGATGTGGAATCAAGCCAAGTGCCCATCAACCCATGAGTGGATTAATAAATTATGGTATATGTATACCATGGAATACTATTCAGCCATAAAAAGATGAAGACTTTATGTCTTTTGCAGTAACCTCGATACAGTTGGAGAACATTTTCTTTAATAAAGTATTACAAGATTGGAAAGGCAAGTAAGTATACAATGCATTAAATACTAACATGAAGACAGGAGATGAACTAATACATGCCCACATGAGAGAAAAACTCAATTTAATTCAAGTTGGGGGGAAGCAAGAGGAGGGAATAAGAGAGAGGGGAGGAGGGAGAGGAAAGAGGGGATGAGGGAGGGAGATTAGTGTGCTCCCAACTAATGGGTACAATGTGAGGGTATATGGCACACATCCTTAGGTGAGGGGCACAACTACAACAGGGACATTGCCAAACAAACACAAACTACGTAACCGCATAGTTTGTATTCTCATATTAATGTGAAATTAAAAAAAAATAAAGAATTCAGCGCCAGGGTCCTTGGGTTGCTGCCCAAATCTGTCATTACAAACCTGAAGCACTGGGTAAATGTCATTTGTCATTTCACTTTTTGGAATTTACTCATTTATTAAATGTGGAGGTGAATAGGAGAGTGCTGGTTAGCTCATCTAAAAATATTTTATTGCTAGTATTCATAACATTTTCCAAAAAACTCTTTATTTAGAACCAATTCATTGTTGGAAGCACCATCTGGTGTCACAAGAGGGAATTTCAAGGAAACTTTTGTTTTTCTCTGCAAAAATGGTGTGCCATTAGTTTATGGAAAAGGAAAGGACTGTAGCAAAATGTGTCATATACTACCTTGACAAATATTCATTCAATCATACTCAAAACACCACCACCTAAGCATGGCTAACATATTACTATTTTCCACATTATAAGTATAGTCTTTTGAGTATTTTGCCCAATATTTCCTTTGTTTGAATATTATTATTATTAATATCAGGTTGGGAGCTGATCTGAACTTGCCATTCACTTTGGGGATGGTTTTAGTCAAATGAAAATGTTATTAAATACATGGATTAAGATAAAACATTACTTAAAAGTACTTTTTATTTTCAAGCCCTTAGTTGAGAATCATGAAAATGTTTGACTAAAGATGCCATTGAGTAAATAGAAAATGAATGCTTAAACTGGATTTTAGAGTGGTTCAGTCACTCATTTTAACCTTTTTTTTGTCCAATATATTTGTGAATCTGGATAACCATAACTGAGGTACCACCATGAAATCATTTCCAAAGAACATAATTTCTATGAATTCAACATCCTGGTAGAAATGAAGTGAAACATTGAAATGAGGACAATTACATGAACCTAAATTGTGTTCAGAATATGAGTTAAATAGGTTCCTAGGGCTTCCGAGAGTTGAGGCCATGTTGGGAAAAAATAACGGTTAGCGTTATCAAATACTAACTTACTTTGGGAGAAAATATGACTCCATATAATTTAGCTTTGTGAGTTAAAAGGAATTAAGATAGAATCCATTGATTTTTTTAAAATTAATCATTAATCAGCCGTCTTTTAGAATTATTCTTTAAGATATCACTACAGCAATAGTGGAAGAAAAACTACCTAGTCTATCTTTACAAGTTTTAAAAAGAGAATTTTAGACCACCAATAGTGTGGACTAAAACATTGTAACCAGTTTGGCTTCAACTCCATAGTAAAAACGAAATCAGATTAATTAATGATAGTTCTAAATTGTGTTCAATTTAGAATTAAAGTTAGCAAAGCATTAGTCTGAAACATGCACAAAAGATATTTGAAAGAATGTTTGACTATAATCAATCACCAGGTGTCTATTTGCCTGTAAGAATGAAGCGCATGCTAACATTTAACCATCTGTCAGTCAACATTATTTATCGAATACCTGCTGTATGTAGAATAGTTAACCTTAAAACAAATCAATCACACAAAAGTCAAGATTTTAATACTGAGTACAAGCAAATGAAAGCACTTACATAAATCTCTGGCCAACAATTTCATAGAAAGTTGTTTCATCATCTTGTTGTATATGGTGTTTTTATTGTTGTTGATTGGCCTGTTACTCTTATAAGGGAATGTCTCTTTACGTTTCTAAGGATGGTTATCTGTTACATTTCCCCCCTGTGTCTAAAGTGGCAAATGAAGCTAAGCATGAATTTATACACTGAAAAATAATCTTGAGAAAATGCCACCAATTACGCATGTGGGTTATGCCTATAAGCATCTCCTTAAACTGTACTTAATCAGTGAATAGAGACAATAACAAAGCCACAGTTTCACCAACTTTATGTAATTATCTTGACCCAAACTCCCGTAATCCCTTTCCGCAAAGAGGAGGTAAAATCCTTGAGTGATTTTCTCTTCTCTTTAGTATCTCATAACTTATGATGCTAAATTAATAATACTTAAATAATATGATATAAACTCAACACATCTTTTCTTACATGAGAAGATAATAAGATCATAATAGAGTTTAAAAGTTCCCAATGCCTAGAGACATTATAGTTGTCCTAACATCATAGCATAATGTATTACCTTTTCTGTTTAGATGTTTAGATACACAAATACTTGCCATTATGGTATAATTGCCTACTACAGTATGTAATGTAGTTATATGCTACAAAAGTTAGCAGCCTCTGAGCAACAGGCTATACCTTATAGCCTAGATCTGTAGTAGGCTATACCACTTAGGTTTATGTCAGTGTATTCTATGATGTTTGTACAAAGAAAAAATGCTTGAAAAATTTCTCAAAACATATTCCTGTCATTACACAAACTGTACTGATTTCAAACAAAAGCCAGTACTAGATGATCTGGGATTATTTAAAAAAATGTTTAAATTAAAAGGAGACATCTTGACTGTTGTCTGAGCCCTAAGGAATACTCTCTAATTGGCAGGGAATATAAGACACATTTATTTAAAAGCAAAGAAATAAGTTCTGGTATCAAATGTAAAGGTGTAAAAAAAAGAAAATATAGGGCGGCACCTGTGGCTTAAAGGAGTAGGGTGCTGGCCCCATCCATATACTGGAGGTGGTGGGTTCAAACCCAGCCCTGGCCAAAAACTGAAACAAACAAACAAACAAACAAACAAACATAAATGTGTAAGTACATTGAAACCTGTTCTCCAACTGAATGAAACTAAAAATCCCTAAATTCATGGAATAGCTGTTGAAATACTCTGAAAAGCAGTTTTATCAAGAAGATTGATTTAGGGAACCAGAATTCAAAATATGCTTATTCAGTGGTGAGTTTCTTGTATTTGCTTTTTTTCCTGCATTAGGCTCAATCCCAGAATCAAATACAACCTAAAATCCAGAATTAAGTACCCCTTGCAAACTGAATGAGGTTCAGGAGAGTCCTTCTTTTTATCATCTAATAAGTGTACCAAAATGTCACCAGTGTGCCCACCATAACACCCAGCTATTTTTCTTGCAGTTTGGCCAGGGCCGGGCTTGAACCCGCCACCCTCAGTATATGGGGCTGGCGCCCTACCCACTGAGCCACAGGTGCTGCCCTTATTTTAGTTTTTGTTCACCACTCATTTCTACCACTTAGGCAATCCCAAGGCAGAAAAAGAGGTGACAATGATGAGCCTGTTTGTCTATTGATTCAGAGACACGAGGAGTCTAAGATTCTTGGGTAATAATTTTAACTTCCAGTTCAGTTAAATCATTGTTGTGCCTCCTGTCGGACCCTCTGGAATTAAGACTTCTAGGCCAGTAGAGCATTTGTTGACAGAAATGGGAAATAAAAATTTTGCTAGTGGGTTCCTAGGCATAATAGTGAATGTGCTATTCCCATTTCCTTGAATACTGGTTATACAAGAAACATCACCACGTAGAGAACATTCGCCCATCCCTACAAGGTACTGTCACCTAACTGTAATTCACCGTTCTATCAAGACAGAGGCCTCAGAATGGTTAGGAACATAGATAGATAAGTAAATTTCATGATTGTGGGCTCATTGCCACATTTAATTTTCTGTGAGTGAATTTTGATCAGAAGCAATGTGGGGTGGAATACCACAGTGATGGATAAGGCATTCTGTAAGTCCGTGGATGGTAGTTTTAGCAGAAGCTTTGAATGCAAGTGAGGCAAATCTGTATCCAGACTATGAGCCAATTCCAGCAAGAACAAAATGCTTCTCCTTCTTGTGATGGAGAAGTAATCAAACTCATATAATAAAACTACCATCAGGTAGCTAGATGATCAATCTGATAAATGGTGCCATAGCAAAGACTCCATATTGATCACTGCTACTGGCAGATTGGGTACTCAACAGTGGCTATAACCCAGTTGGTGTAGGCAAATGGAAGCCCAGGTTCTGAGTCTATGAATAACCTTCATCTCTTCTGCCATGGTCACTTTGTCCATGAACTCACTGGGCAATGACAGGAGTGGTTTCAGAAAAAAAAAGCTATGCCACTCAGCAAGATTCTGCTACATGTCAACAGGAACACAGCTGTGAGATATTGATATACTAAGGTTATGACCTTACTGAGTTGTTTGTAAGCACATTGTGGCAAGTTTGTGAACTTAATTGTCAGAAAAGTCATTCAGCAAACTGGAAAAAGATAGAAACCGTCTTAACATAATAATGCCATATATGAAATGACCAAAGCTAAGATCATGTTCAATGGTGAAAGACTGAGAGCTGTTTCTCAAGATCAGGAACAGGACAAGAATGCCCCTTTTGCCTCTTCTATTCAGCATAGTGCTGTTAAGTCCTAACCAGGGCAAGCGTGTAAAAAAGAGAAATAAAAGACATCCAAAATTGTAAAAGAAAAAGTTAATTTTTCTGTGTTTGTAGATAACATGACCTTATACATAGAAAACCTTAAAGATTCAACAAAAATGGAACTTACAAATGAATTCAGCAGTTTTGGGATGCAAAACAAACATTAAAAAGTCAGTTGTGTTTCTAGATACTAATAATCAACACTCTGAAAAGGGAATTAAGAAAACAATTCTATTTACAAGAACATAGAAGTAGAATATTTGGACATTCATTAAACAAAGAAGTGAAACACTGATACATTCAAAACTCTAAAACATTGTCACACGAAATTAAAGAAGATATGAATAAATTGAGTGACATCCAGGTTCATGGTTTGGAAGACTAGATTTTTAAAAAATTCCAAATATTATGAGTGTATATATTTTTTGATTACATAGCTTGCTTCTGTATATTTTAAGTCAAAGTTATAAGTGTGCCCTTCACACAGAAAGTATGCAATGTACCCACTGCTAGGTGTTTACCCAAAGGAAAAAAAAATACATTTTATCATAAAGACACTTGTGCTTGAATCTTGCAGCACAATTCACAATCACAAACATGTGGAAACAACCCAAATTTCCACCAATAATGAATGGATTAATGAAATGTCATATATGTATACCATGGAAGACTTAATATTTCTAATATGCCAAAATTACCCAAAGTACTCTTACAGATTCAATGCAATTCCTATGAAATTCCTAATACTTTTTAATTTAAGGAATAGAAAAACTCATTCTATAATTTGTATGAAATTTCAATGGACCCTGAATAGGTTAAACAATCTTTTAGAAGAACAAAGTTAGGGCAGCACCTGTGGCTCAAAGGAGTGGGGCGCCAGCCCCATATACCAGAGGTGGTAGGTTCAGGCCTGGCCCTGGCCAAAAACTGCCAAAAAAAAAAAAAAAAAGAAGAAGAAGAAGAAGAACAAAGTCAAAGATGTCACATCACATTTCCTGATTTCGAAACTTAATACAAAGCCTTATTAATCAAAACAGTGTGGTACTGGCATAAACAAGGATATATGGTCCAGTGAAATAAAATTGAGCCCAGAAATAACCCTTAATATGAATGGTCCAATGACTTTACATAAGAGTGCCAAAACTATTAAATTAGAAAATAACACTCTTTTCAACAAGTGGTCCCGGAAAAATTGGATACCTCCATGTAAGAGAATAAAAATGTAGCTTTACCTTACATCACATACAAAAATTAACTCATGATAACAAAAGATAAAAGCCAAAGAAATTAAATTATACATCTCATAGAGGAAAATATATGGGGAAAGCTTTGTGATATTGCATTTTGCAATTTATTGGAAATGACACCAAGAACACAGTCAATAAATGAAAAAATAGAAAAAAATTAGACATCAAAATTTTAAATTTTGTGCATTAAAGTATATCAGTAACAGAATGAAGAGGCAACCCACAGAATGAAAAAAGTTCAAAATAAGGGATTACTTTCCAGAATACATAAAGATCTCATACAACTCAACAACAAAATAAGATTGTGATTACATTGAACCTACCTGTCTAATTTGTGCTAGTCTTCCCACATCAAAGTCAGCTGATTATCAACTTTAATTGCATCTTCAGCCTTAATTCTTCTGTGCTTGGTAATTAATAAGTTCCAGAGATCAGGATGTGGATATCTTTGGTGTAGAGGCACTACCCTGCCTACCACAACCCTATTGGTGAATTGGAAACTACAAAGCTAAACTTTCTTTGTGGTTTCCATTCCAAAATACTCTTGAGCTGTCAAATGATTTTATATTGGAATTCCAAAGACGGTAGGGATATTTAGAGAAGAAATTTAATTCAAAGGGAAGTCTTAAATAATCCCAAATAACTCTTGATAGGTATTCATGGGTATTTTATAACTATTACTACACAATAATAAAGTATATTTCAGATATTTCAGTGCCTAGTATATGATCAAAGATGTTCAGATGACTAAGCAGGCCCAGAAGGATTAAGCATATAATTGCAGAGAAACAAATAATATGGATAACACCTATCCAAATCAATTTCTCTCAGTAGCAAATCTATAATACCAATAAGGAATATGAGAATTCTATTAATATATATAGACATTATCAAATTAATGATCCCACAAAACACCATGATATAGGTTGTAAGCTGTCACATTACTAAATCTTTCTTCCCTAAAAGGCAAAAGTAGAAGAGAAATAAACTTTTTCTTGACCTTTAAATCTTCCTAAATGTAATTATGTATTTCCCAAGACGGTGACAACTTTCATTTCTAAGCCTATACGTTCCTGTCTGTGTTCAGACATAACATTTTCGTGTTCTATGGTCTTTTTACCAGGGCTTTTTCACCTTGTTAAAGAGTTTTAAATCTATCTGAGAATGAAAATTCTTAACCATAGCAATTTATGATTTATTTTTGCATACTTCCTGTCCTCACAACTTTCATATTATATTACAGCCAGTCAGTCATTACTATCACTACTCCTGAGGAATAAGTGGCCAATTTACCCCAATTTTATAGAAAGGGAGGAAAGTACTTAAATGATTTGCCTTTAATTAAGTTACTACAGTCACAGAAGCAGATCCTTTTTCCTTTGCCATTTCCATTCCACTAACAGCATAAGATACATAGTAATGCAATATGAAACACACAGGAAACTACTTACATTTTGCACAGAAGGCTAACATTAATATAGATTCTCTGCCCTGGAAAGAAAGGGAAAAAGATGCAATTTATCTTAATGTTACCTTATGTAAAATTTATGGGGAAAAAATTGGGAGGCAGAGTATCCAGTGGTTAAGAGTAGATTCTGATATCTTCAAGTGTTTTTCCTATGCTTTCTTTGAGGATTTTTATCATTTCATGCCTTAAATTTAAGTCTTTTATCCATCTTGAATCAATTTTTGTGAGTGGAGAAAGGTGCAGGTCCAGATTCAGTCTTTTACATATGGATATCCAGTTCTCCCAGCACCATTTATTGAATAGGGTTTATGTCTCCCAGTGTATAAGACTTCCATGGCAATTGCAACAACTACAAAAATAAACACATGGGACTTAATTAAACTGAAAAACTTCTATTCAGCTAAGGAGACAATAACCAAAGCAAATGGGAAAGGGTATTTGCATATTTTGAATCAGACAAAAGCTTAACAACTAGGATCTATAGAAAACTCAAATTAATCCACATGAAAAAAGCCAACAGTCTCATATATCAATGGGCAAGAGAGATGAATAGAACCTTCTCTAAAGAAGACAGATGAATGGCTAGCAAACATAAAAAAATGCTCATCGTCCCTAATTATTAGAGAAATGCAAATCAAAACCACCCTGGGATATCATCTAACCCCAGCGAGAGTGGCCCACATCACAAAATCTCAAAACTGCACATGCCAGTGTGAATGTGGACAGAAAGGGACACTTTTACACTGCCGGTGGGACTGCAAACTAATATAACCTTTTTGGAAGGAAGTATGAGAACCCTCAGAGAACTCAAGCTAGACCTCCCATTTGATCCTACAGTCCCATTACTGGGCATCTACCCAGAAGGAAAAAATATCCTTTTATCATAAGGACACTTGCACTAGACTGTTTATCACAGCTCAATTTACAGTCACCAAAATGTGGAAGCAGCCTAAATGCCCCCCAACCCAGGAATGGACTAGCAAGCTGTGGTATATGTATACCATGGAATACTATTCAGACATTAAAAGATGGAGACTTTACAGCCTTTGTGTTGACCTGGAAGGAAGTGCAACACATTATTCTTAGTAAAGCATCACAATAATGGAGGAGCATTAATCTCATGTACTCAATTCTCATATGAGGACAATTAATGACCTAGTACATGGTGGGGGGTGGGGGAAATGGGAGGGCAGAGAGAGAGAGAGAGAGAAGGAGGGAGACAGTGGGGGAAAGGAAGAGCAGAGAGCAGGAAGGAGTGGTGATGGGAGCAGGGAAGAGCAGAGAGAGGGAATTAGGGAGGGGATGGGGATTTCCGTGTGTGACACACCTTTTAGGAGCAAGACACAATTATAAAAGGGACTTTAAAATGTAATCAAGGTAGCCTGTTTTCTTGTACCCTCAATGAATTCCCAATAATTAAAAAAAATTAACAAAAAAAGAGTATAGATTCTGGATAAAACATACCAGGGTTTGGTTTATGACTTCTTTGCTTAACAAATGTGTGATTAGCTGGAACAATTTTCTGAGACTTCAATTCAGTATATGTGAAGTAGGGATGGGAATAATAGCAGATACCTCACAGAGTTGACTTAAGGAAATAAACGAAATGAGATGTACTCAGCATACAGAATAATCCTTGATATAGTCTTACTTAACAACTTTACTTACTGAGCTTCAAATTCGAAATCAATTACTGATTTCGTAGTGTCCACAATGAATCAGCCATTTTAATATATACTTTCATATACATCTTTCATAAACTCTTTTGGTATATTATCTCTGAGCTAAAATGACTTGCCTCTTTAAGGGCCAGTGGAAAGACTTTTCATTGAATGAAAATACTTGACTAACAAATCCAGTATTTCTAACCAGCCATAGGTTCTCTGTCCATCAAAATCCTATAAATTGCAAAAATTCCCAGAGGGTTCCATTGTCAAGTAGTAATAGAACTATAATCAAAGCTCACATTTATTTAACTTTGGAAATAGGTGGGTGCCCATTCTTTAATATATATATAACTCTTTCTTTTGTTTTACTCAGTTTTCTGGCTCCAGGAGAGCATGTCTCCTCCTAGATTTGCTGTAGGACACGTTTCTTCAAGAAAATAAATTGTCACTATTATGTAAGTAACAAGTTAATCTCTCTGTCATGTATGTTTCCTATAAACGTTTCAAGTAGTAAGGTAGGTGGGTTATTTCTGTTGGATCATTTCCCCTGGCATATCCCACTATGCTATAACAAGAATGATAAAGGAACAAGAATTTTTGTTTACTATAACTTTTCTGCCTGCAAGTTTTCCCAGCAAAATTTATATATTCACACCATATAAGGTAAATATGAGTCTGTGACCTTTCTATGAAACACATCTGATATTTCTTCTTTGAACATCAAGTAAACATTAAAATCCTCTGTGGAATAATGAAATTAATAAATGATTGAAGATAGAGAGGAACCTATATCTTGGTGGAATGGTCATTCTCACATATTTGTCTTATGTTGTTATAGGTGCTATTTTTCAACTTACCCTGACAATACTCTTCCCAAGAGTCAAGAACACCCATTTTATTCCTGGAATACTTACATCACTTTATCAGAGGCTACCAAGTTGATGATTATATAATCTAGGATTCCCTTTTTGCTGCATATAACAGAAATTCAGTTGCATTTGGTAAGTTTTGAACATAACATATGGTTTTTGAGCACTTACTATGTATCAGACATTCCTCTAGATACTATGTAAATATGAATAACTAAATTAGGCAAAAATATATTCCCTCTTGGAAATTACATCCTAGAAAGTAAGAGAGAAAATAAACAAAATAAAGAAATAGAATAGTATTCTAGAGGGTGATAATTAATAACAACAACTGAATAGTGTAGGAGTGTAAGGAGGGAAATTGGTGTGAAACTAAATCCCTATCTTTTCCAATATACAAAATTAATTCAAGTTAGGTTAAAGACTTAATGTAAGATGTAAAACCATTAAAGTTCTAGAAAAGAAATGGAAAAACTCTTAAAGACATTGGCCTAGGCAAAGAATTTATAAGTAAGATGCCCAAAGAAAGTAGAGTAACAAAAATAAATAACTGGTACTTAATTAAACTAAAACATTTCTGCACAGAAAAGGAAATATTAAACAGACAACTTACAAAATGGGAGAAAATATTCCCCAACTATTCATCCAACAAAGGGCTAATATCCAGAATCTACAAATAACTCAAAACAAATCAACAAGAAAAAAAATAACCCCATCAAAAAGTGGGCAAAAGACATGAACAGACTCTTCTCAAAGAAGATAAAACAAATGGCCAACAAACATAGAAAAATTCTCAATGTCACTAATTATCAGGGAATGCAAATTAAAACCACAATAAGATACCACGTTACTCTGTTAGAAGAACCATTATTAAAAAGTCAAAAAAGCAACAGGAATTGGTGCAGTTGAGGTGAAAAGCAAATGCTTATACTATGTTGGTGGGGATGTAAACTTACATAATTGCTATAGAAAGCAGTATGGAGGTTCTACAAATAACTAAAGGTATACATACCATTTGATCCAGCCATCGTGGGATCTTTTCTTACCCAAAGAAAAGAAGTCATTTTTGATATAAAGAATGCTTGCATCTAAATGTTTATCACAGCACCATTGACAATACCAAAGATATGGAATCAACCTAAGTGCCTGTCAATTCATGAGTGGATAAAGAAAATGTGGTATATATTTATATGTCATGAAGTACTACTTAGCCATAAAAAGGAATGAAGTAATGTCTTTTGCGGTGACTTGGATGGAACAGAAGACCATTATCGTAAGTAAAGCATTTCAGGAATGAAAAAGGAGATACTACATGTTCTTACTTGTAAGTGGGAACTAAACAAAATATATATATGGTCATCAAGTGCAGAATGGATATTCAAGACCAAGAAGGGAAAGGGGATGTGGGGAGGGATAATAATGTACCTCTGGCTTATAACATACTTTATTCTGGTGCTGGGTGCACCGAAAGTCCTGATTTCAGTGTGATATAATTTATCTATGTAACAACAACAGAACTTGTAATTTTTTGAAATAAAAAAGAAACAGAAACTATACATTGACTTGAATACTTACACAATATTAAGGGTAGAGCTGTATGTTAATGTTTAAAATATCATGGATTTTAAAGCAATTTTGAGTAGCATTGCTTAGTACAAGCCTCATAAGTAAAATATTTTTTACAGAGAAAATTATTTATTATACTACTATTTCTCTGACCTCTCTCTCATCCCTACCCTTGTATATTTGCATCTGATTCATAGATTTCATTAGCAATAGTGCTATATTCTCATATAAAAATATTCTCAGCAAGGTGGGCTAGATATTTTGGAATAGTTTTTTTCTACTGAAAAGTTACTTTCAACTACCAGTTTGTGCTTTATGTTTTCAAAAACAATCATGAAGCAACCATTTACTTTTATTATTCGACATCATTTAATGGACTATCATGGGAACATTCTTATCTAACCCCTCTAAGGCTTCTTTCCAAATTCAACGACCATTAGAGGAACTAAGCCACTCAAATTCTCTTCTGTCTAACATCTTCTAGATTTTTGATTTCAGCCTTTGATGCATTTAGAAATGTTAGTTTTCTTCTAGACTAATATTTCTTCAACTGGTTTACCACTAAAGGGTACTAATTACCTCACTGACATAAAGTCAAAGGGATACGTTCTAGAAAAAAAAAATCAACCTCCAAAATAAGCAACCTATGAAAAACATAGAAATGTCAGAAGAGAATTAGTGAGCAAAACTTTGCCTTTATCTGTCCATTAACTGGGTGAAACCAGGAGCCTACTAGTGCCCGAGAAAGAGGCAAAAGGAAAATGAAGTCAATTATGATCAGCTCTTGGTTTTAACAATCACGCTATCTTGAGTCCACTTTCAACAACATATCTACAACGTGATTTTTTTCTTCTCTGCCTTGTATGCCAGGTGATCTTGTTAAGATAAAGCAAAGAGATTTTACTTTGTTATTATAACACATGTGAAGTGTATTTTTATGATACCGTACATTAGAATAAGAAAAGTTTGTCTAGTACAGGGCAACGATGTGGTCCCAAGATTAGTAACTTCAGTATCACCTGGGATGTTTCATAAATACAAATTTACGGGCCCCACCTGAGGAGTCAGAATTCCTGGGGAAAGCATCTAAGAAATAATTGTTTAAAAATATATCTCAAAAAATATCTATATCTATATCTATATCTCCAGGTGTTTCTTATGCATCTGAAGTTTAAGATGCCTTGGTTTAGCAGACATTTTCCTTGGAAAAATGACCATAATGATATGAATGCTTCTCTGTGAAGGTGAAAACCAAATGAAATGAGCCGAAGGCAAGGCCAGGCTCCTGATGGAAGGTAGACTGGCAAACAGGGTGAAGCATGATTAGGAGACAGAAGGAAAAAAGAAAATCAGAGAGAAGGAACTCTGTGGTTCTTCTTCTAGAGAGGCTCACAGGTACCATTATTCTTAGTTCTATGTGTACAATGATCTCCTAAGAGTGATGTTTTATTTCTGGTAATGGACTGCTCTGTGCTTTCCTAATATTTCAAATGTTAGAGGAATGTCAGAGGTGTTACGGTTACTAATGCATCAACAGTGTTAAAAGAAAGGGAGCTGCATGATCCCCTCAACCTTGTTGCTTAATAGTGTTTACATAAAAATGTGTTATATAACGTTGTGTCATATATAAATACATGTTATATAACAGTACACAACACTGGAAAATGTAAATGGTAAGGGATGCTATTATCTGCTTTATTTAGTCAAGCAAAAACAGTGGAGGTTGTAGTAACTAAAATATATTTTCATAGACTTTCTAATTTAATATAAAATGTTCCTATACAGTATATCATTTTGCCCTCAAAATCTAAGCTATTAAATTAGGGAGGGGGAATGATCCCATGAATGGATCATTGATTTGTTCAAGATTATATACCTAGAATATTGCAGACCCAGCACTTAGATCTCTACTTTCAGAAGACTCAGACTGCAGATTTCCCTCTTAGGGGCTGTGTTCCTAAAAATATGGTCCGCAGTATACCAGGCATTGATGAGCTTTCTTCAAGGAGTCTGTGAGTTAAACATAATAATGCAAATAAGTTAATTGTATTTTTCACTGCGTTAATATTTGGACATGTACAAAGTTACAGAAGGAACAGTGAATAAAAGTGGTGACACCATAGGCCAAATCAAGGCAGTGGCATTAAATTACTATATACACAGTATTTTTTTTTCTTTTTTGAGACAGGGTCTTCCTCCGCTGCCCAGGCTAGAGTGAAGGGGCCTCATCATAGCTCACTGCAACCCCTAACTCTTGGACACAAGCAGTTCTCCTGCTTCAGCCCCACTACTAGCTAACACTACAGAAGGGCACCACCATACCTATATAATTATTCTATTTTTTGTGGAGACGGAGTCTCCCTCTTGCTCAGTCTGCCCTTGAACTCCTGGCCTCAAGTGATCCTCCTGCCTCGGCCTCCTGAAGTGCTAGGATTATGGACGTGAGCCACTACTCCCAGCCAGTGCACAGTATTTTTTAATGCCATATAAAATCTTGATTACATGTCATTTAACATTCTTTGTGTTGAACTAGGAAGTTATGAAAAAGCACTTCTGCTGGATACTGAATTACAGTGGTTTTCTCAAAGAAAAGCATGTGTGCAATCGTTTGCGGACTCAAGTGGTTGTTTTGTGTTTTTCAGGCAACATTATTTTTAGTTACAAGTACTATTGACAGATAAGTTAATGGTTATTCAGACTGGGTTCTGGGAAGATATGGTCCCAAAATGATAAAAATGAGCCTCCCACTTCAAGGAAAACAACTGACAATACGTGTTGCCAATAAAGAATTTTGATTGGCTCGGTGCCTGTGGCTCAATGGGCTAAGGCTCCAGCCACGTACACCTAAGGTGGCGGGTTTGAATCCCTAGCCCAGGCCCGCCAAACAACAATGATGGCTGCAACCAAAAAATGACCGGGCGTTGTGGCGGGCGCCTGTGGTCCCAGCTACTTGGGAGATGGAGGCAGGAGACTCGCTTGAGCCCAGGAGTTGGAGGTTGCTATGAGCTGTGATGCCATGGCACTCTACCCAGGGGGA